>JAJJWW010006763.1:0-150743 GCA_023531295.1 Papaver armeniacum
CAAGAAGAAAGGTGGGACTAATATGATGTATATGAACTAATCAATTACTTATCTTATAGCACATGATATCATCAGTACCCACAGGTGACAACAGTAAAGGTTTTAGTCTGTAGATATATAGAATTTCACATCATTTTTCCTTGATAAGAATATCTTTTCAATTTATGAAATCCAATCTACTGCAACCATGAAAGCAGTTTCTATGTTAAGTAAAAACCCAAAAATATATTATCTGCCATTCCAAGTATCTACCAGAGGATCCTTTCATATCAATTGAGACAAAATCAGTTAACTAAACCTAAACAAACCCCAAAATCAGTTACAATTAAAAACATATCCACCCATTACTTATACCCTAATAGAAAATCAAGTTGAAAGAAAAGAGTACTTGATGAAGTTTGTAAAATCAAACCCGTAATAACCACACCAAATTGAGAAATCATCCTGAAATCAACCAATAAACAAAAAATGGTTAAAACCCAAAGAACAGAATCAACCAAATCAACAAAAAGAAGAGAACAAAAATTTAAAACTCAATTCATCAGACGATGAACCCTAATGCCGCACCAAATTGAGAAATCAACCCGAAATCAACCATTAATCGAAAAATGGTTAAAACCCAATGAAGAGAATCAACTAGATCAAAAATAAAGTTATAAGAAAAGAAAATAAGAGAAGTTGAATTCAAACCCTAACTTTACTCCACGATGTTATTTGAAAATCAAATCCTGCACAAAATTAAGAGATGTGAAGCTTTATCGAGTTTCCCCTAATTTCTTCTCGATCTCCTCATCAACGAATCCTTCTTGAATTCAGAAACCCATCTCTGCTTCTTAAATCTGCTCAAACACTCATCACCATTCCTACCCGTTATAACCTCCACCTTCTCGATCTGTTTCATCTCTGATTTAAACCAATCGCACAAGAACAACATCGACAAAAAAATCGAACAATTTTAATCATAAAAAAATTATTAAATTACCTTATTCCGGTAGAATCGAGTTGATACTTCTTGTTCTATTGATGAATCCTAACAATTAGCCAAAATAACCAAAACCCAATCACAATACTATTTCAATTCTTCCAATAAAGAATAAACCTTAACTCATTAAAACATAAACGATCAATTATAATAAAATACGAGGACAAAATCATACTTGAAAAAACAGAGATCGATTACAAAACAACGAATTTACAATGAAACCGCACCTTAATAGTTACTTCTGCTCTTGTATTTGTGGGAGAAACAACCTTTACTTCATAGAATAAGAGGAGAAGATTAATAAGAAAACAGGATTGCGCTTCTTGGATGATGAATGGATCATAAAAGAAAGAAGAAGTTATTGGTGGTGGTGATTGATGGAGGCAACAATCGTGGATGTGGTGGTGTGTGAGTCAAGTGGAGAAGAAGACCGAAAGAAGATGTAAATGGAGAGATGCGAAAATTTTTGGTCTCCGGTTTTGGTCTCTTCTACTCGATAATAACAAAGTCTCCTCTTCACAATCAGCCATCCATCTCAATCTCGATCAACGGCTCAAATTACAAGCATCTCTTCGTTCATATAGCAGAAGGTACATCGGTTACCACGGGTCTACGAATCGATGGCATGATAGTAAATAAATTTTCTTATTCGAGAACGGCTATATAAGCTCTCCGAAATTTTCCATGTTTTTATCGTATCAGAGACCGCTATGTTCGGTCAACGGTCCAACTACAGTCAATGAGGGTCACGGATGTGGGTTGTATAACACCCATTTTCCACTAGTGTAGGATTGGACATGATTTTTCCATCAAAAGGATTGAGCTTGCTATTTAGTTATAGAGGTGTAGCTACAGTTCTGTTGTCTGTTAATCTAGCACGCTGTAAAATATCAGAGGCATACTTTACTTTTGAAATAAAATAGCCATCAGACGAATTGTCAACTTCTATACCAAGAAAGTATCTTAAAGGACCCAGATCTTTCATTTCGAAGCATGAAATGAGATGGGATTTAAGAGCAGTAATTCCTTCTATATCATCACATGTGATAACCATATATCTACGTATAAGTAGAATAACCATACCATTCTTAGTTGATCGGTAAGCATACCAATCATATGCACTTTGGGTGAATCACATCTTGTGGTATGGCATTGGAAAACTTCTCAAACCAAGCACGAGGTGCTTGTTTAAGTCCATACAAAGGTTTACGAAGCTTGCACACTTGATTTGGAGAGTGAGGCATTCCAGGTGGAGGTCTCATATATACTTCTTCTTAAATATCTCCATGAAGAAAGGCATTCTTGACATCCATTTGATGTAGATTCCGATTCTGAGCAAGAAAGTGGCAAGGAGAGACGAACTGTAGTCATACGAGCAACATGAGCAAAAGTTTCTTCATAATATATACCATACTCTTGAGTGTATCCTTGAGAAACCAAGCGAGATTTGTATCGAACTATCTTTCCTTCTGAATCAGTTTTGATTTTGTATACCCATTTACTTCCAATAATAGACTTTCCTGGTGGTAAATCAACCATATCCCAAGTATTAGCTTCCTTGTGTGCAACCAGTTCTTCTCCCATAGAATCTTGCCCACTTGGAACTATAAATGCCTCCATGTAAGACTTTGGTTCATGTAAGGATACAATGGATGATAAAGAGCAATGATAATCTGCAAACTTGGCGGTGGTAAGCGATTGCGTGGTGGTAATCCATCATTTTCAGTCATAGGATCCCCTTCTTGAGAAGCATTGTCAGGATTATCCATAGAGTGGTCATGTGTAGTTTCGAGACTTTCAACATGAGTGATTTCTGTGGTGATGGAAGGTATATGTGTTGGTTGAGAAATAGGTAGAGACATATCCTCAAACGGATCTAGATATGAAAACTGTTCTAGACTGGATGACTTACTACTGGGAAGAGACCAAAAAGGTATATTTTCCCAAAATATAACATGTCGAGAAATACGTAATCGTCGACTCTCTAGATCATAACAGCGATAACCTTTTTGTTATATACCATAACCTAGAAACACACAGATGGCATTCTTTTTGCTGATTTTGTTTCGTTCTCGTTCTGTGAGAAGAACAAAACATGTTGAACCAAAAACACGAAGCTTCGAGTAATTAGGTTTCTTGTTATAGAGACGCTCATATGGAGATATTCCTTACGTGACTATAGATGGAATACGGTTTATTGTATAAACGCCGGTTAGAAGCGACTCACCCCAAAAATTGGAAGGACGAATCTTTGAGAGGAGTTGTGTTCTAGTTTGTCTCTATGATGTGGCGATGTTTATTTAAATATACCATTTTGTTATGGAGTTTGAAGAAAGATAATCAAGAAGAGTACCTACATTTTAAGAAAATCTTTGAAAGGAGTTGATATGTATTCTCCTCCTTGATCATCACGAAAGGTTTTGATGGATTTTCCAAATTGAGTTTTGACCATTATAGAGAAATCTGTATATTTTCAAAAATTCTGACCTACAACTGAAAAGATATATCCATGTGAAACGAGAAAAATCATCAATGAAGATAACATAATATAAAGCTCCTCTCTTATAGGCAATGGGAGACTTTCCCCGCATATCCGAATGAACAAGATCAAAAGGTTTGACAGAATGAGTAATATTACTGTTATTGAAAGAAAGAGCAGGTTGTTTTCCCAACTTACAAGAAATGCAATGAGGTTCTTTATCAACCTGAGTTGTTCCTAATAGTCCTTTATTTATCATATAAGTAAGACGAGAGAAAGAGACATGGCCTAACTTAGAGTGCCAAGACATAAAAGGAGAGATAGTTAAAGGTAGGGAATTTGCAGTTGCTGTTGCAGCAAGTTCATTCTTTGACTGTTTGGGAACAATGAGTGTTTCGAGAAGATATAGTCTCCTAACTCTACGGCCTATCCCAACAAGCTTCTCTGTCTTGGGATCCTATATCACACAACCAAATGAGAATAAGTAAATGTTAAACCCTGATTACATAGTTGTCCAATTGATATAAGATTCATTTTGATATTTGGAACAAGTAACACATCGAGATATATGTATCTTTTACGAGACTTTAACGACCAATATGACTAGCTGACTATTTCGAGATCCATCTACAGGTTTGGATTTTAGGGGTAACAATAGTGCTTGTTTTCAAATATGCTAGAATTGAATGTCATATGATTAGAGGCACTTTGAGTCAAGAAACCAACCATTTGAGAAGCTACTGTGGGTATTGAGAGAATGCAAAGGTCTCTTTGTAGAGTTATTGTTACCAATTGAAAGTGCTTGCTTGAGCATTTCTTGAATATCAGCAAGACTATTTGGTGTAGGTGCTGGTGAGTCATGGTTCCTTTCTAATGTTGTTGCTGCAAGAATGGATGATGCAGGTGTGTATCCAGTTCCGTTTAGCCTTCTTCTTTCTCTCATGTTTCTGGAGGATGGAGACGTACAGTTTCCTATTGTATGACCAGGCTCTTTGCAGTAGTTGCATTGGATTTGAAAATTCTATCCTTGGTAGGTTGAAGCTTGAGAAGTTGATGTTTGTGACACACTCTGTGTTGTTGTCAAAGTGCAGTTATTTGCCAAGTGACCAGGTTTCTTGCAGTTGTAGCACTGAGTTTGTGATATGTCACGGTGATTTTTCTGAGGGTTGAAGTGACTATTAAAACTTGTACGTGAAGGAACTGCAAACACAACAGGTACTTCAGGCTTGATTCTTTTTCGAGTTTCTTCAGTAATAAGTTCAGATAATGCGGCTTCAACAGTTGGATGAGGTGATCGATGAAGGATTGAAGCTCTCACGTCTCAAAATAATCTCTTAGTGCCATTAGGAGTTGAACCAATCGTGACTCTTCTCTGTACTTCTGCCATAGCTCTATATCGACAGTCCAATTGGGTTCCATTAGTGCTAGCTGATTCCATATAATTGACATCTCAAAATGGAAGTCTGAAACTGACTGATCCATCTGCTGTTTCATAGATTGGATATCTTGTTCTAGTTTGTAACGTTGAGCAAAGTTGATTTGGGTATACCTTTTTGAGAGAAAATACCATGCATCTTTGGCAGTTTCAAAACATGTGAGTTGCATGCTTATGGAGATTATTACTGTGTTACCTATCCAAGTCAATATCTTGTGATTGTTGACCTCCCAGCTTTCACTAGTTTCTCTTTCAACTTCTTTTCCTTTCTCGGCAATAACAACACCACTTGCAGGCTTCTTGATTGTTCCATCAATGTATTTCCACATAGCTTTTCCTTTGAGAAAGCTTTTCATCAGGAAGGACCAAGGATTGTAGTTTGTTCCATTAAACTTTACGGTGATAGGTTGATAATCTTCACGTGACATATTGAATGATAACATAATTAAGGGATATAAGATACTAGGGTTTGAGATTTACGATCTAAACACAGATGAGACATAACTAGATACTACACAGAGAAGAGATTGATAGGTATTGATTTTTTTATTGTTATAGCGGAAGACGGGTTGTTTAGATCTTGCCAGGCTCTGATGCCATGACAAAGATAGTCATGACATGTATGTTCTGAATATTAGGGTTGTATTCAACGTGATAACAAGAGTTACAATACATCTGTTCTTATATACAAGAAACATAGATAAACAAGGAAACAAGATATACATAACAGGGAAACAAATAAACAAAGATATACATGCCATGTAGAGAAAGATATTCATCCTAAGAGATCATGATAATATCTTTTAAGATAAAGATCTAACATCCCCATGTTTGGATTCTCAACCACTGTGTATTACTCTGAATGACACGGTGGAACTTAAGTCAAATCGTCTTCATTGGGTTCCAAAATTCAAGGGACTACTTAGGGTAAAGATCCTAATCGACACACTTCGGCGCAGTTTCGAATACGAGAAGAAGTATGAAAAAGAGCGATGATGATGATGATACTGACTTTTTTTACAAGCTTTTTCGTTTTCATTAACGGACCAAGCAGAATCATGGTTATATTATCTCCCTTCCGGAAGTATTACCACTTGGACCGGAATGAAAAAGCTATTTTTAGAGAAGTATTTTCCTGCTTCTAAAGCTGCAACTATTCGTAAGGAAATCATTGGAATTGTGCAGATTACTGGAGAATCTTTGTACGACTATTGGGAGAGGTACAAGATATTGTTGGCGAGTAATGTGATTTTTATGTTGTTGTAGAAAGTGGTAGTAAAAGTTCGTTCAACTCGGCCTTGTAAAGGTTTGATTTAAGAAAATACTAAAAACAAAGAAAATATATTCACAAGGTTGTCACAAATATCGAGAGAACTGGGACTTCGGATTCCACCATAAAATTCATTCATGCGATTCATATATTTATTCTAGACAATTATAGATCAAATAATAATAAAATATTGACTCTGTTTCTTTGAGAACTGATTATCCAGCCCATTTCAATCGATCCCATCAACCATACCAGCCTTGTTTAACTATAACAAGTCCATCCCAACAAGTTCCGGCAATTAAATCTCTCTAAAACTCGAGTAGAAATCGATTCCAAAATTTGTTCGTCTGCTGCAAAATTTCCCTCCAAAACAAAGAATTTGAATTCTCG
Organism: Papaver armeniacum; assembly: GCA_023531295.1. Lineage (NCBI taxonomy): Eukaryota > Viridiplantae > Streptophyta > Magnoliopsida > Ranunculales > Papaveraceae > Papaver > Papaver armeniacum. The sequence goes on from JAJJWW010006763.1 coordinate 6,557, forward strand.
AAGATGACCTCCCCTTATCCTCTGACGGGGTGCAAATAGTAGTTGACGGAAATGGGATTCCCCTTAGTAATTAGGTTACCCCTTATCCAAAATGGGAGTCCGAATAGTAGGTGTCCTCAAGGTGCAACTTTTCCGAGCGATTTTTTCCAAAAATGTTTATTTCTCAAAAATACCTACAAATACACAAAACACCATAATAAGTACAAAAATGGGTACTAACAATATAGAAAATCGAGATGAAAATAGACACATAAATGCATCTATCAGCAAGTTGCCCACACCATCAGATGCCACCACAACTTATCATTACACACTTCTATGACTTGCTACCACATGAGAGACACTTAATTGATGCGGCTAGCAGTGGTGCACTGGCTAATAAAACTATCGAGGAGGCTACTATTTTGATTGAGAGCATGGATGCAAATACGCAACAATTTTATACTAGAGATTCATCGGTGGTTAGAAGAGTTAGTGAGATGGGAGATTCTTCACATATTGAGCAAAGAATGGGTAATGTGGAAAAGATGGTTCAACGGATAGCTTCTGCAGTTATTCAAACATATGAAGATGATGCTGAGGTGAATGCTATATTTCCTAATCAAAGGCAAAGGTATGATCCATACTCAAATACTTATAATCATGGTTGGAAAGATCACCCAAATTTTAGTTATGCAAATAAGGAAGTTGCAGCTCCTAATCCATATGCGAGACAAGGTGGTTTCCAACAACAATTCCAACCACAACAAAAACCTCCAACTGAAGAATCAGAGATTGACATGCTCATCTCCATGTTCCAACAAAGTCAACAGAAGTCTGATCAAAATCAGTTGAAAACTGATAACGCTATTAGAGATTTACAAACTCAGATGGGGCAAATGGCGACAGATATGAATCAAGTGAAAGCGCAAGCTTCAACAAAGTTGCCATCACAAGATTTTGTGAACCCAAGAGAGCACGTTAATGCTGTAACTCTAAGAAGTTGAAAACAAACTGAAGAGCCACATCAACAAAAATAGGTTAGTAACGACATCGAAAAGGAAGTTGGGGAGGAAACCGTCTCAAAGGAAAAACCAACCTCAAACAGCCAAACTAAGGACACGGTTCCCACTTTTACCATACAACCCATTTTCCCTAGTCGTTTTGCTAAGTCGAAGAAGCAATCTCAAGACAAGGAGATCATGGACATTTTCAGCAAGATACACATCAACATTCCCTTTATTGAGGCCATCAGAACCGTAACCAGGTATGCCAAGGTTTTGAAGGATTTGTGTACAAGAAAGGATAGGTTGATTGTTAATGAGATTACTCAGGTGGGAGAAAGTGCTACAGCTATGTTACTAAAGAAGATTCTTAGTGCCTACAAAGTGTGAAGATCCTGGCGGTTTTACGGTACCCGTTACCATTGGTAACCGACAATTTGAGCGTTCTTTGCTTGATTTAGGATCTTCCATAAGTGTTATGTCAGTCGATGTTTATGATTCTTTGAATCTCGGACTTTAAAAGATGCAAAGATCACTATTCAATTGGATAACAAGTCTAATATATATCCTAAGGGAGTCGTGGAGGACGTGTTAGTTCAAGTGAATCGGTTAATCTTTCCGGTTGATTTCTACATTGTGGACATGCATAATGGAGATAAATGTTCATCTACTTCGTTACTTCTTGGGAGACCGTTCATGAAGACTGCAAATACGAAGATTGATGTCGATAGTGGTTCACTCACTATGGAATTTTATAAGGAGATCATACGGTTCAATATCTTTGAAACCATGCATTATCCTAGTGATGTTCACTTGGCTTTCTCCATTGATGTTATTGGTTCGTTAGCACAATGGATGTTTGATTTGAGCAACGAAGATGAACTTGGAGTTGTGTTACGCAACCATATTTCTTAGGATGTTCACGGACACCCGAACCTGGACGTTGAAGTAGACAAAGAAATGGTGGAAATTTGTAGTGCTTTAAAGGCACTACAAGAAGTAAAAACGAGTAATATTTCTTATATTTATTTACCCATAACTAATGAGGTTCCTTTACCTTCTATTGTGCAGGCACCAAAACTAGAATTGAAGCCGCTTCCAGACCACCTAAAGTATGCGTACTTGGGTGATAAAGAAGAACTTCCGGTGATTATCGCAAAGAACCACACCCCAATATAAGAAGAACGTCTCCTTAGGGTTCTGAAAGAGCACAAAACGGCTATCGGTTGGACAATTGCTGATATCAAAGGCATTAGTTGATAGACACATTTATGTGTCTATTTGGATCTCAATTATGTATATTGTTAATGCTCAATTTTGTACTTATTTGGTTATTTTATGTCTTTGTAGGTGTTTTCGAAGAAATAAGCTTTTGCGGCGAATTTAGCTCGAAAAGTGGTGTTTGTGATGAATTACTAAAAGCACCCAGAGGACGCGTTACAGAAACCCGGAGGACCTGTTAAGGGGCACTCCACTGATAAGGGGTAACCCAAGGGAAGTTGCTAAAGGGAGACTAGAAACGGATAAGGGGAGGTCATCCCTACCTTTCAAATTTTGGAAGTTGGCGGGAAAAATTGGCTTTCACTGCAGAAATTGGGGTTGAGATTTTGATCGAGTTTTATGGAGACTAAAAGGCTGAAATTGATTTGGTTTACTTATTAGGCCTAAACAGTCCTGGTATAGTCGTTTGATTAAATCCAAATTGGCTAGAACTCGAGTTGGAGCAAAACAGCAGCAGAAGAAGTTCACGGGTACCTGTTTGATTAATTTTGGAAATTTAAGGAGATTCAAGGTAATAAACAGATTTGCTAAGAAACTTATATGCCTAATAAAGAGTTTGGAAAGAATTGGAGAGGCCAGAAATGCGTAAAGAAGACTTGGAGAGGAAATTTCGTACCTTGGCAGCAAAGAAAAAAAGTGAGATATAATCGGGTTTTAGAGAGTTTGGAGGTGTATAAAAGGTGTGCTCGAGTTCCAGAGAGAGGTATTGAAGTTTAGAGAAATTTAGGGAAGTTTAGAACACCACAGAGCCGAGAAATCGAGGTTGCAGAAACTGTGTTCTGCTTCTTGCGCTAAAGAACACGAAGAACATTAGACAGACTAGAGCAGTCTTTTATTTTACAACATATCAGTTTTATCGTTTCCTGTAACAGTTCCTATTGCAACAAGTCTCTGTAACAGTCAGTTTGTAACGCCTATAAAACGTTGCGAACTGTCTGCTTTATTAGTTTCTCTTGTTTTTTACCCTTTTGAGCTATGAACACCTAGTTTGAGCACGTGAATAATATGAGGAGATAAACTCCTTAGCTGAGGCGACGAAGGAAGCCGTTCTTCCAATTATTATGTGGTAATCTCTATTTTTAATGATTTTTGCAATTTCTTTTATGATTATTTGGACTGAACTGAAATCGAATATATGATTATGATTAAGTGGTTGTGTTCTCAATTGATGGGTCATGCTTAGGTTAAGTCTTTTGATGGTCCATGCTTTCGATTTACAACTATTGTTTTGAGAATCTACTTATCTAGGCAAAAATATTAGAATCACTTTAAACGTAAAGAGTTGCATGAATATTGATTAGATTAAATCACATAAAAATTGGAGATTGGTGGAATCCTGAGTCTCAGTGTTCTCAAAAACCTTGGTATCAACTTTAATTTAATTTGCAGTTTTATTAGAATTTTGAGTCTAAAATCGAATCTCTACAAGTCTGAGAAACGGACTTTTCTTACCACTTTCTACAACACATCAATTTTTGGCGCCGCCGACGCGGACTTGTATTTAGTTTTATGTTTTAGGTTTATTGTATTTTTAGGTTTTGTATTTTTATTATTATTATATTTTTTTTAGATTTTTTGTTCTATTTTACGTCTTTGGTATTTTTGTTTTTGTTGTGCAGGATTGACTCGAAGCTATAAGTGGAAAGTTGAACTTGCCAAAAAAAAAAGAGAAACCAGAGATATTATTTTTGGACTTTTATTTATTAGTTTCTTTATTTTCTTTTGGACTTGTAATTTTCTTTTATTTGGTTGCTTATTTATGTTTATTTATTATATATAAAAAAAAAAACACAGTTGCACACACCAATTGCATCCCTTATCAGATCACCGAGTTTAGGAAAACTCGTGGATTAGTAAGTTGAACCCGTGCCTTGGGCCTTTTGGGAGTTACCAGCTGAAAGTCCACAAACCTCAGCCTCGTACCTTTGGGTATATTTTGATGTGGTAACCCAAGCTTACCTAAATTAGTGAGCCCAACATTTGCATGTGCATAAATTTTTGTTGAATTCTTGTGTATGCCTGAACAAAAAAGAGACGCTTTAGGACGGTTTATGCATGAAAAACCTAGAAGTGATATTTTAGGAAACAAGAATCTAGAGACCTCTGATTTTGGAAAGTCTAGTTTTGAACATCCATCTTTTACTGAGGAGAGAATCCTTATAACTCGGGTAGAGCCAGGAATGGCAACTTTGAAAACTTTGTTGAATCCGACTAGGACTACTCGTCCCTCATGTATCTGGTTAGCTGACACGGAAGCAAATTATGAACTTAACCCTAGGATGTTACAGATGCTCCCAATCTTTTTAGGGAAAGAAAATGAGAACCCTATTTCCATGTTAGGGACTTTGAGGAAATTTGTAGTACGCTAAAGATTAGAAACCTTGATGATGATGCTTTGAAACATAGGTAATTCCATTTTTCCCTGAAAAATCGTGGATATATAGTTTGGCTTTCGGGTCCATTGAAACATATGAACAACTTACATCTGCCTTTTTGAAAAAAATTTTCCCTAGGCACAAAACATCGTCGATTAGGAAGCAAATCTGCACATTTTCTCAACAGGAGGGAGAATCTTTGTATAGGTATTTGGAAAGGTTCAATGATCTATTAGCCAATGTCCTCATCATGGTTTAGAAAAGGTTAGGTTAGTTCAGATCCTTTATGAGGGTTTAGATTATCCCACTACAACCACAAAGTAGAATCTCTCGTGGTCTGGTGGGTTTGAAAACCAAACAGTTGATGATGCGATGACATATTTGAGTGAAGTCGCCGAAAAGACCCAACAATGGGAAAATAGTAGGGAACCCAAGAAAACAATTCTTCTAGGAAGAGGAAACGTTAATAGGCTAGAAGGAGGCTTTGAATCAGATGCCAAAATTGCAGCAATAGCTAAAAGGTTAAAAGCTTTAGAATTGGGTCACACTAGTGGTAGAGTAGAGCCTTTTTGGGAAGGCCAGACTATTGAAGAGCAAGCCAATGCTCTTTATAATAATAACACTAGATTTGATAACCGTCAAAAGTTTGACCCATATTCAGAACCTATAATCGTGGTTGGAGAAACCATCCAAACCTCTCACGGTCTAAGGACCAGAATCAAGGTCAGTTTAGTAATTCAAATGTTCCCCCAGGTTTTGGATATACTAAGAATCCTTCAGGACCAGCTCAGTTTCAAAATCAGTCCGATAAGAAAATTTGAAGTCTAGAAGAAACTCTTGCCTCATTTATTCGAAACACTGAAAAGATGCACCAATCACTTTCACAAAGCGTAGAAGCTAGTAACAGGATATGGCAAGAAAACAGTCAAGCTATTGCCGAGTTAAAAATGCAGTTTAGTCTGATAAATGAGTCCTTGAGAGAAAAAGGTAGGTTCCCTAGTCAATCCCAACCCAACCCCAGAGGAGTTCATGAAGTAGGCGCAAAACCATCACATCAGTTGAATTCAGTTAGAACCCTTAGGAGTGGCAGAGTAGTAAACAATCATGTAACCATGCCCGATAGTGAGCATACTGTAGTTCACCCCTCAGGACCATCCATAGCTGAGGGGACTGATAAAATTTCTGATATTGCCAATTCGGTTCCTGAGAGGCCCTATTTTATGCCTAGAGCCCCATTTCCCCAGCTATTAGTACCAACAAAGAGTGAATCCAATTTCAATGACATAATGGAGGGTTTTAAGAAAGTTACCATAAACCTTCCGTTACTAGAAGAAATTAGGTAACTGCCGGCATATGCCAAGTTTCTTAAAGATATGTGTATGTGAAAGCGAAAGCTTAGTGTCCCTAAAAAAAGCTTTTTTAGCTAGTCATGTAAGATTGATCATTCAGAACCCCACAACTCCTAAGTATAAAGACCCAGGTACACCTACCATTGCTTGCACGATAGGAAAACATCGGGTAGAAAAAGCTTTACTGGACTTAGGAGCTAGTGTGAACTTACTGTCGTACCATTGTACTTACATCTAGGACTTGGTGAATTGAAGCCTACCAAGATAACACTGCAGTTAGCTGATAGGTCTGTTAAAATTACTCGTGGTGTGATAGAAGATGTTCTTATTGAGGTCGACAAGTTTATTTATCCCATGGATTTCGTGGTCTTAGATACCCAACTTGTCCCTGACCCAGAGAACCAGATACCTGTGATTTTAGGTCGCCCATTTTTAGCTACGTCTAATGCGATCATAAACTATCGAAATGATATTATGAATCTATCTTTCGGTAATACGACTATTGAGTTGAATATTTTTAATGTCAATAAGCTATATTCCGAGCTAGATGACACATGCATTGAAGAGGTGAACATGATAGGAACCTTAGTTCAGGAGTCATTACCAAACACCTTATCGGAAGATCCATTAGAGAGTTTTCTAGCCCATTTTAGCATGGATTTCAACGATGATAGCAACATTGAACAAGTAAATGCTCTGTTGGATTTTATTCCTATGTTAGATACCGATAGATGTAAAGCTAGGTTCAAGCCATTACTAGCTACCGAATCTACCTTAAGCCCTTATTTCTAAGATCCTAAAGATCCTCCTAAGTTGGACCCTAATTATGCATTTTTAGGCCCATATGAGATTTTGCCTATAGCTTACGATTTGGATAGTGATAATGAGAGTAGACCAGTGACCGAACTTCAAGACAATAAGGAAACTTTAGGGTTTCCCATAGAGGATATGAAACATATAAGTCCTACAGTTTGTGTGCCTCAAATGCATTTCGAGGATGAACCACCTTATTATAACTTAGAGAAAGCAATTGACCTTTTTCAGGAACCTAATGGTCTAGAAATTAGGAATATTGTGACTAGTCTATCTAGAGACACCCAAAATTCTAAGTTTGGGGGTAGTAATCGTCAAGTATCCCTATTTGAAGTCCCTAACTTGAGACTTGAGCCTAGTGTGCCTGAGGTATTAGTTGAGTCTCTTCCGACTCCACAACCTGATCCTCCTGAGATTGTCCGGCAGGAAATCCAGGAATTAGAAACCCATAGTTCAAAAGAATATGTTTGTCAAGACATTCATATGAAGCCCAAGTGGGCACCACAGAAAAACCCAGTTATCTTGCAAGAAACTTTGGATAAGGATGTGCTATGTCTGTTCATTTTTCTGATTTGGTGCAGTTGTCTCATAATTGTGGCAGTTTTATTTGATTTGGTTGACCCACAATTGTTTCGACTATTGATATATGATTTGAATTTTTTTTTATCCATTTGTGGTATTTGACGTCTGGCTGAAGACTTTAAACTTAGCACTTCTTGGGAGGTAACCCAACATCCATGCGACACGGTAATATCTTTCTTTATCTCTTTTGCTTTAAATGGTAAGAGTTTCTCCTTGTCCATGCCTTTAATTTCATCTTTAGAACATTGAGGACAATGTTAGATTTAAGTTTGGAGGTATGGGAGAAACTTTTAGTTGTATTGTTAAACTCCGTGAGCCTAGAAATTTATGCTTATTAAGGATGTCACTAACCAATCTAAGTGGATGGAAGCATCTTGGTTGTAGGAGTTGAGGAACCAATCTGATCAGATGGACACATCTAAAGACTCTATTCATAAAAGCACAGAGCTCAGGTGTTAGAAAAAAAAACATGGTAGTTTCTCCATATCTCGTTACATCCTTTTCACCTTCTGTTTTTATTTTTTTCCTTTAAATATGTTTCTAAGTGATTTGGTGTGGCTCACGATTCAAGTTGTTAACACTGCTAGGGTGAAATAGAGTGATTGAGATACCCAAAAAAAATGAAGAAGAAAAGAAATTGAGACCAGACCATCAGACCAACCGGAATAAATTCAATAAAGTCGACCACTGGAACCCTTGTATATGCCAAGTTGAGTTGATCTAGAGTTAGGATTATCGACCATTTGGTTCCCTTGTATATGTCGGTGTGTTGATATTAGTCCGGACTCGTATCTCAAAGAGAATAGGTTTATTTTGGCCGGTGGCCTTGAGACAGATATGGGAAACACCGCTTCACCTTAGTGAGCATCAAAACCATCTACGTTTTTCTCTACATTCATGTTCTTAATCTATCCATGTGATTGGTTGACTCCGGTTATGATGTCCATAAACTATCTCAGTAGAGATCTATCACTTATATATGAATTTTAGTATGCTTGAGTGCAAACTCGTGTACAAAGAATTGGAATTTCGCATCGTGGTACTTCCTCTTGTAGTCGATAAGTATGCCAACCAAGGAGATTCTTTAGTGCCTTCCAAGGTTTTGCGTTGATAGCTAGGGTCCTGGAGTAAAGGTTTTGTGGGTATATCTCTTGTAAGCCCTCCGAGACTATAACTCGGCCACTAGGGCCACCTAGGGGTTTAAAGGCTTGTGCATACGCTAAATGCAATCGACGATACTGCGATAAACAGTGAGTTAGGATTTTATTTTATTTTTGCTCGAGGACTAGCAAATAATAAGTTTGGGGGTATTTGATAGACGCATTTATGTGTCTATTTGGATTTCAATTATGTATATTGTTAATGCTCGATTTTGTACTTATTTGGTTATTTTATGTCTTTGTAGGTGTTTTGGGAGAAATGTTTTTACGGCGAATTTAGCTCGAAAAATGGTGTTTGTGATGAATTTCAAAAAGCACCTAGAGGACGTGTGGTCATAAAAACCCTGGAGGACCCGATAAGGGGCACTCCACTGATATGGGGTAAACCAAGGGAAGTTGCTAAAAGGAGACCAGAAACGGATAAGGGGAGGTCATCCCCTACCTTTCAAATTTTGGAAGTTGGCGGGAAAAATTGGTTTTCACGGCAAAAATTAGGGTTGAGATTTTGATCGAGTTTTATGGAGACAAAAAGGCTGAAATTGATTGGGTTTACTTATTAGGCCTAAACAGGCCTGGTATAGTTGTTTGATTGAATCCAAATTGGCAAGAACTCGAGTTGGAGCAAAACAGCAGCGGAAGAAGTTCACGGGTCCCTGTTTGATTAATTTTGGAAATTTAAGGAGATTCAAGGTAATAAATAGATTTGCTAAGAAACTTATATGCCTAATAAAGAGTTTGGAAAGAATTGGAGAGGCCAGAAACGCGTAAAGAAGACTTGGAGAGGAAATTTCGTACCTTGGCAGCAAAGAAAAAAAGAGAGATATAATCGGGTTTTAGAGGGTTTGGAGGTGTATAAAAGGTGTGCTCGAGTTCCAGAGAGAGGTATTGAAGTTTAGAGAAATTTAGGGGAAGTTTAGAACACCACAGAGCCGAGAAATCGAGGTCAGCAGGAAACTGTGTTATAACGTCAGCTCGAAGAACACGAAGAACATTAGACATGACTAGAGCGGTCTTTTATTTTACAACATATCGTTCTATTGTTTCGTAGTCAGCCCTATTGCAACAAGTCTCTGTAATCATCGGCTTTGTAACGCCTATAAAACATTGCGGAACCCATCCGCTTTATTAGTTTTCTCTTGTTTTTCACCCTTTTGAGCTATGAACACCTATTTTGAGCACGTGAATAATATGAGGAGATAAACCATTTAGCTGAGGCGACGGAGGAAGCCGTTCTTCCAATTATTATGTGGTAATCTCTATTTTTAATGATTTTTGAAATTTCTTTTATGATTATTTGCACTGAACTGAAATCGAATATATGATTCTGATTAAGTGGTTGTGTTCTCAATTGATGGGTCATGCTTAGGTTAAATCTTTTGATGGTCCATGCTTTGATTTACAACTATTTTTTGAGATCTACTTGTCTAGGCAAAAATATTAGAATCACTTTAAATGTAAATAGTTGCATGAATATTGATTAGATTAAATCACATAAAATGGAGATTGGTGGAATCCGAGTCTGGCAGTGTTCTCAAAAACCTTGGCATCAACTTTAATTTAATTTGTCGTTTTATTAGAATTTTGAGTCTAAAATCGAATCTCTACAAGTCCGAGAAACGAACTTTTCTTACAACTTTCTACAACACATCATTAGTCCATCCATGTGCATACATAGAATCCTAATGGAAGATGATTTTAAGCTTCGTATGTGATGCTCAACGAGGCTTAACCCCCCAATGATGTAGGTCGTGAAGAAAGATATCCTCAAATTACTAAGTGTGAGGGTGATTTACCCAATTTGACAAAGAAATGGGTTAGCCCTTGGTTCAGTGGTGCCTAAGAAAAAAGGTGTCACTTTTGTTAGAAATCAAGATGATGAACTCGTTCCTACAAGAGTTCAAACAGGATGGAGAGTGTGTATAGACTACAGAAAGCTTAATGTCGTAACCCGAAAGGATCACCTTCCTTTGCCTTTCATTGATCAGATATTAGAGAGGTTAGCGGGACACTCACATTATTGCTTTTTGGACAGTTATTCGGGCTACAATCAGATTCTTATTGCACCGGAAGATCAAGAGAAGATTACTTTCACTTTTCCTTTTGGTACGTTTGCCTACAGACGAATGTCATTTGGCCTTTGCAATGCGCCTGCCACTTTTCAGTGCTGAGTCAGCTAACTTGGAATAAACGGAATTATTGACGAGAGGAGGTTTTGATAATTTTATTTCTGTAGGGGAGGTAATGCAAATTACCAATCTTTACAGGAAGGTAACGCAAATTAACCCCAAAAGTTACTTCGAAATCAACATGTAAACGCGCTAGAAACATAATAGTTTTGCGAAGTGCTTCTACTTTTAGTATCCAAACAGTCTATAAGGCCTCTTCCTATGCACATGCCAAAAAAAAATGGTGTTTGGAATGCAGGTGGCATGCCAAACCATTTGCGCCACTATGGGAAACCATTGAGCGATCGAATCCTTAGCGGCGATATTGACAATATCGCCGATAAAGACTTTATCGGGCCGGCGATATTGTCAATATCGCCGAGCATAATAATAACGTTGGCGATACAATGGTTATCGCCAAGTAGTTATTCCGCAACGGCTAGTTCCCCTATGGTTCCTATATATATGTCATTTTACCTCGACAGAAAACTCACACCGCTTACTAAAGATATTACTCCTTTATTCTCAATTTTAAGCTTCACAATGTCGAGATCCAATGAAGAAAGGGATATTATTATGAATAGGTTCAAGTTCTGACAAGAAATTTATCGTATGAGGTTGCAAGAAATTGTGAAGAGGAAGTCAAGATGAGAATCTAATCGAAACTATGATGCTTGTACATACGAGTCAAATACCAAGAGTTCCAGAGCCCAAAGAAGTATTATCAAGAAGATATACGTATCGAGGAGGGAATTTTACCATCGAAGCTCATGCACGATTATTTTCTTCCCAATTGTGTGTACTCGATTCCGCATGCCTCGTCATCTAGTGAAAAGATTATCAAGAGCTTTGTCGAGTGGAACCTCAATTCAATTATCGAGTTTGATGCACCGAATATTAGAGGTCATAGTCCTAGAACAAAAAGTTACTTCGGCTTTAAGGATTCTAGGTTATGGCACTCAATGGATGCGAATGATGAGTACCTTCGTATGGGTAAAACAACTTGTTACACTTACCTTTCATTATTCTGTGAAGTAATGATTAATCATTTTGGTCCAACATATTTACGAAAACCAATAGCGAAAATGTTAGACAAATATTAAGGGAGAATGAGGAAATGGGATTCCCGGGAATGCTAGGTAGTCTCGATTGTATGCATAGGGTATGGCATGGATGCCCATTTTATTAGGTGGTCAATATAAAGGTCATTATCCAAAAACAACGGTTATCCTAGAAAGCCGCCACTTCTTGATTGTTGGATATGGCACGCTTTTTTTTTGGTCTTAAGGGTTCACAAAATGATATTAATATTTTGCACAAGTCGCCTCTGTTTGAAGATTTGAAGTATGGAATTTCTCCATCCGTAGTTTCATGATCAACGCGCCATCGGTACACTCATGGCTATTATCTTGCGGATGGTATCTACCCAAAATGGTCCACCTTGGTTCAATGCTACCGTCGGCCTCTGGCCGGTGCATTGGGCCGTTCATACCGATATTTTAACGATGCCCAAATGGCGAGGAAGGATGTGGAACGCGCTTTTGGAATTTTGAAGAGGAAGTTCGCTATCATTTGTGGCCCATATCGTGGGTTGAGTCCTCGTGAAATGCACAAGACTATGCTCACTTGCATAATTCTTCATAACATGGTAATTCGAGGGGAAACCGAGACGTGATTCGGATTGGATTAACTATGATGATGAAGATTTGAGGCCGGAGATTCGACTCCGAAAAGAGGCCTCCTGCAAGGAATTATGGTCAAATGACTAACTACATTCGTAATAGTAATTTGTATGACCGAGTTAAGAGATGATCTGAGATTGAATCTTTGGGCATAGCATGGAAGATGATTTTATGCATTTTTCTTAATGTTTTAGCTTCAGTTTAAGTTATGTTATGTATTGTTATTTTTCTAATTAATAAGCTTCAACATTTCATTTCAAGCTAATATTAATTGGAATGCATAACAACATATCAAATTAAAACTTAAACTAGAACATTAAAACTTAAACTGCTACATTAAACTAGTACTAAACTAGTACATTAATCATTTAGAGGAATTATTTCATCAAACTCATCATCAGTTCCATCATCATCATCTTCTTCATCACGGTTGTTAGTAAATCCACTTGCTTTTCAATCGTGCTTGAATCTGTCAAATTCGATTTGCCATAGATGCGGTTGTTGGGCGTTCATAATTGAGGTGTTAGCTTGAAGAATGTTATGCTTGTCATAGTCAAACTGGAATTTTTCTTGAGAAAGACGACTTTTCTTACTCTCCCGGTTTTGAATTGGATCTTTCCTTCGCGATGGTCTTTTGATAATCCATAAACTCCGCCATGTTAAATCCTACGGAACTCCATCCTTCTTGAGCTAATTTTCTAGCCGTTTTTTGCTCGATTCCTCCCGGAAGTTTTCCCTTATTATTACCATCAACATAATTATTGAAAACTACGTTGGAATTTGAGCTTGTAGGGGTATCTCGGTGAAGAATTTGATGGACCTTGTGAAAATGGTGAAGAATTTGGTGTTGAGGGAGAAGAATTATATGGTGACTTTTCGTGTACTATTTGATTATTTGCTAAGTAATCGGGATTATATTTGTTCAAACCCTTCAAAATATGATAACAACTTTAGAAAGCAAAGCTGTTTACCATGTTTTCGTTGCCAATCAGTACGAACCTCTCTTTCAAAATCAACATCATTCGACCCTTTGTCCTTTCCTTTTCTCTTAGCTTGCATTATCAATGCAACATAAGCGCTACTTCTGGGTTGATTACAATGAAGTGTTCGACAATCCTTTTGCATCACGACCATTGATGTTCATGGTTTGTTCTTCATATTTTTGAAATATATTATCCCACATGGTGTTACCATGTTGGTGTGCACCACCGATACAATCTTGGGTAAAAAAAACATAATTACGACAAATACATTCATCTTCTATCATGGTGTATTTTGCACCACGAACTCGATTCTTCTTACCTTTGCCTTGAGTTTGTGCTTGTGAATCCATTTTACAAGAAAATACAATTGTAGAGGAGTTGTGATAGTTTTAGATTTGAAAAAGATTGAGAAATTAAGAAATTCTAGAGAGATTTAGAATTTTTGGTGTGAGTTGATATGAGTTTGAAATCGGTATTTATAGAGGGGGAAATTGTAGCCGTTAGATGAAGATCCGGTCACGATTATCATAGTATCGAGCGATAACTTGATTGTCGTTGTCGAGTGAATGACCATCGAGCGATTGTTGACCATCGAGCGACCGAGACTCTATCGCTGTTGGAATCTACATTGTGTATGCCTATATCAGGGAAAAACATATTGGCATATGAGTTTGTGATTTGACATACCCATAATGGGTGCATATATGCCAAATACCATGTTTTGGCATGTGCATAGGAAGAGGCCTAACTCCCATTATCTTCTTCTTTCACACTTCACTCTCTTTCGAAGCCTCTACAGTCTACACTCTGCAGGCTAGTACACAGACATTCGTTCTTCCCCCTTGGCCCTTCCATTATCTTCAACATCAAAACCAAACCTTACTCCTTTTTTATTTCACATTTTCACTTCACCCTAGATTCAGATTTTTTCTTCTTCTCGAAATCTTTAATCTGAGTTATAATCTGGATTAATCTGATTATAAATCATTTACAAATTAAAAAAAATCGACCTAATGAGGGAAATCAGGGTTTATCCGTTTCCGTTTCTCTGTTCTGTGAGTGTTGTTGGAGCGAGAGTTCTCCCCAAAATCCTTCCTCTATTTTCAGAAGATTTCTTTATAAACCCATTTGAGATTCTTTTAACTCTTTCCTTAAATTCAAGTTATTTGTTTTGTTTTTTCTTCAAATGGCAGATTCAGAACAAAGGTATAACCAAAACCCTAGTTTTGATTTATTGTTTTTCCTTTTCAATTAGCAATAAATGCAAGATATGATTTTTTTTTTTTGATTTTACTGCAATAATGTCAAGTTGATGATAAATATGTCTTAATTTTGTTTTAGTTGATGATAAAGATTTGTTATTGCAGTAAAATCAATAGTAAAGATGTGCTTTTTGCTGTAAATGAATGTGACTGGAAGATGTCAATGACTACTACCTTGATAGCTTGGAGGGAAGTGATGGACATTAATTAAGCTACAATGCTGTAAGCCTGTAAGATTTGGACATTAATACTCACAATGGCTGCGTCTTCAATGTCTCACTCCATTTCTCATTGGATGAACAATGTGCTCATGTATGTTCAAAGCTTATGCCATGAACTGCCAGTTTGTAAATGCAGTGAAATTGCAGCATATTCAGTTCCTTGGCAACGGTGGAGTTGAACTCTATGGGGTGGACTTCAACTGCGTATTAGCATGCGTTTGCTTTCATTAGGCAGTTGCCAATGATTTTGCAGGATGCACTTAGCACGAAAACTAAGGTAGATGGCTCTGCTTGATTGCTGTAGATATCCGTCTGTTTTTTGTTTTTGCATTTGGTATTCAGAGGTGCACCCATACTTCTTAGATAAGTGTTTGTCAACACTCTGCTGTTATGGAATGGATTGTTGAAATAGTTCTTCCTTTTCTTTTCAGTGCGTTTGAATATGCTTATAACTCTTAACAAAAGTTTATTTTTACTGGATGTATCTGTGGGCTTAAAATTAGTTTCCTATGAAGTATGAACTGCTGTTATGGAGTGTCTTGACGATAAATATAATTGTGTTTTTTAGCCCATTAACATATACATGTCTTCTTCAATATGATTGTTGCAAGGTTGTTTGATCAAGTGGATGGATGTGGGAGTCTAGGACTTCGTCAGCTGACATGCCCACTAATTTGGTTAATTTTATTTTTTCCATTGAAGTTCCATTGGTTCGATTGAATAGTTGACGTTCGTGATAGGGAGAGCACTAAGACTTGCATCAAACATACCATGTCAAACTCAGTTCTTGGAAAATAACATGTGACACAGTCAAATAGGATAAACCTCTTTAATATGTCAGAAAAAGATGTCCCTGATCAATCACCATAGAAGTTTCCTTTAAAGTTCATCTTTGTGTTTGATCAAGTGGATGGATGTGGGGAATCTAGGACTTCGTCAGTTGACATACCACTAATTTGTTTAATTTTATTTTTCCATTGAATCTCTGTACGGTAT
Organism: Papaver armeniacum; assembly: GCA_023531295.1. Taxonomy (NCBI): domain Eukaryota; kingdom Viridiplantae; phylum Streptophyta; class Magnoliopsida; order Ranunculales; family Papaveraceae; genus Papaver; species Papaver armeniacum. The sequence continues at coordinate 22,409 of JAJJWW010006763.1, forward strand.
TGGTTCGATTGAATAGTTTACGTTCATGATAGGGAGAGCACTAAGACTTCCATCGAACATACCATGTCAAACTCAGTTGTAGGAAAGTAACATGTGATGCACTCAAATAGCATAAACCTCCGTAGCATCTATAAAGCAAAACAGAATTAACCATATGGCATTATTTTTAAGCATTTATATCAATTGGCTTGTGATGCTTGGTCAGCTGACTTAGCTCCATTAGATTTATGGGTGACATATATTGTTTTTATCCTTGCTATACGTATGAACTAATTAAGACATGATAACAAGTATGATAAAGACATTGTTTTTCTTTTCTTTCTCGATCTATTTATTAACTCTCTCTTCTGCAAGATTATTATTACCAGTCTATAATTTTGTGATCGACTCTTGAAACCAGAAAATTATAGCCATGGCAACTCCTAGTAATATTACTACTGCAGGCCTAATGGTTCTTCTGTTGCTAGCTCCCGCTGTTCTTGCTGTGGATTATCCAGTCTCTTGGACCTTAGGCACCAATTATGAAGATTGGGATTCAGACAAAACTTTATTCCCCGGAGACACAATAAGTAAGTATTTCATAATTTCTATTTTAATTTGATTTTCCCTTGTCGATTATAGTGTATTAAATGACCTTCAGGGTTAAAAATACTACCCCTCCTTAATCCATTTCTTGGTTGATGTTGATATGACGTCCACAACATACTGCATCTAGAATGAGACTGTAAATTACAACATGGTCTCTTGGAACTTAAAACAAAAAACAATTTTGTGATATAGTTGGTGTGGATTCTTACTAACCATTTGGAACGCAGTCCATTAACTTATTTTTCATCTAACTGAGAACATGTATCATCAATAATTTCCATATCCTTATATGAACTATTTAATCATCTAATATTTCATTCCGTCATAACCTTGATCAGCTTTTTCATATGGGTCTGCACATTCACTAAGTGTCGTAAAGAAGGATACGTACGACAACTGTGGTTCAGATGCCATAAAGTCTCTCAGCGGTGGAAAGAGCACTGTTCCTTTGGTAGCAGGAACCATGTATTTCATATGCCCAGAAGGTAATCATTGTGCTAGTGGAATGAAATTGTCCGTCAAAGTTAGCAATGCGGGGCCTCCGAAAAATCATACATCACCACCACCTGCAGATGCTCCCAGCCCTGTTACCCCACAACTAGCGAGGGGCACTGGTGCAGCAACTAGCAACTACAATTTGAATTTTATGGTGATTGGAGGTTCACTATTATTGGCTCATTTGTTTGCATTTTTGGGCTAAGGGAGTCGTGCTAGTGTGCTGGTGTGGTATGACCCCTACAATCATTGTTTGTTTTATGGATCTTTATTTAGTTATGTAAATGTATTTTTATGTTCATTTGTGACTGGATTTAGTACCTATTACATTTGTTGGATTGTATGGAGAATCTGAATGTTAGAAGGGTCTTTTGTGCTCTTACATTTGCTTACACTAAACAACCACCTGCCAGAAGTATTCTAAAATAAAACAGGAGTAGAAAGTACACCCTTGGACATAGTATGAATTGGAGTCTTGTAAAAAGAAAAATACTCCCTCCGTTCCTAAATAATATGTTGGTTTCTATAAACAGATGTTTCAAAAAAATAGGCTGGTTTCCTAATTTGGAAAGTCAAATGTTACTTTAGTTTTCTGGGACCACTTTTCTCAACTTCTTTTGATGACAAGTGTCATGTGAACCATTTCACATTACTTCTTTTGCTGACAAGTGTCATAGGGACCATTTCATTTTATCTTTTGCTGACAAGTGTCATAGAGACCATTTCATTTTACTTCTTTTATTGACAAGTGTCATGAGGACCATTTTTAATGATTAGTTCTCTTAATTTCCTTAATTTTCTCTAAAAACAAAACCAACCTATTAATTAGGAACGGAGAGAGTATATCAAAAAGAAAATGTAAATAGCCAAAAAACTTCCTTGTTTTCAACAGTCAAAGACAATATCAGGCCAAACCTTTAGCAATTGATTTGATTAATTCCTGCGTAATTTAGTACTCGAACCCAAACTCTTTAATCCCACCAAATAGTGATAACAAAATTTAAGCCAGTGCCCTCGCTTACAAGAATGTCAGATTTAGTGTGGAACATTACGTTGCTAAGTCGACTACGGTTTTTACTCTTCTCAGATCTGGTCTCCCTCAACAAAAATCAAACCAAAACAGTTGGACTTAGAATATGATCTCCGCATTGCAATGTTCTCCTCAATATTATTTTTTATAAGAAAAAATTGATTGAATGTATTAGCAAATTACAGAGTTGAGAAACTCTTGGGGATTAGTATACCATTCGATCATGGAATTAACTCTTGCATACTTTGCAAACCTGTCAGTTACTCCATTTGCATCTGTTTTAACATGAGTGCATTTCCAACTAGAAAAACTACTCCAAATGTGGATCTGTTTTAACTAAGCAAACTAAGACATTCCCTGAACCACACTATTTGTTGTCCAGTTTATTCTTCCAAATGTGGATCTGTTTAGCCCATTTGAATGCATCTAGTGTTGCTAATGTTTTCCTTGTTCTTCATCTTTCCCAGCAGTTTGCATTCCTTTTGCTCCAATGAATTGACATGTAATATTTCTCAACATTAGTCCAATTCCAATAGGTTGATTCTTATGTATAAAACTAATATCAAAGTTAAGTTTTATGCCTGAACCACTTGGTGGACACCAAGTTGTAGGCCCATTAGTATCCACAAAAACCCTTCGAGAAAATTAAGAATCATTTTTTTGGGACCATGTTTTTTTTTTGAGGGACCATGGTCTTATTAGGCCACCTTCTTTATAACTATAGGGACGTCCTAAAGTGTGGAAATGACTAACCTACCCTTAACTTAATTTAATTTAAAACTAACCTAATAACCGCCTATATATATATATATATATATAGCCACCTCCTCCCACCACCGCCGCCCACCACTACCACCACCACCAACCACCACCACCTCCGACTACCACCACCACCACCAACCACCACCACCTCTATATAGTATATAACTTAATTTAAATCATTAACATATTTACTCTTTTACCTAATTAAAATTATAACTAATCTACAACTTCTTCCTCTATTCTACAATTTTTCTTCTTCTCTTCTTCATCAATTTATGATCATCTAACCCTGATCATATACAAATCTAATCAAAATCATCAAATTTTTAGCCTGGTCTATTCATTGAATTTCATCGTCGATTAATCAATCTTTTATAAACAAACCTATCCATAAGTATTTTCCCACAAACCCATTACTTCTAATTCGTTTTTGATTGAAATTTTGAGCAGTAGTCATCAAAATATGGTTTAAATGGAAGTTACAGTGGCATGTTCGGTTATGAATAGTTTAACAAAAAAAACTAGTTTGCTAACCGAACATTCTGAAACCAAGAACACGAAGAACACTTCGGTTATCATGAATTAATTAAATCTTAACCGAACTCAGAGTTCGGTTGGTTCGCAAAGAAGGCTAAAACTATTTTCTAACCGAACTTTACCAATATTACAAAAAAAAAAAAAAAACAATCAAATGTAACCGAACTGTGCTATTTTTCCCACTATGTTGATTTTTGATTTAACCGAACTTTGCCCACTATGTTCGGTTGGTTCGCAAAGAAGGCTCAAACTATTTTCTAACCGAACTTTACCAATATTACAAAAACAAAAAAAATCAAAAAAAAAAAAAATCCAATGTAACCGAATTGTGCTATTTTTCCCACTATGTTGAGTTTCAATTTAACCGAACTTGTCCTACTATGTTCAGTTTGTTCGCAAAAAACCTTGACCAACCGAACTCTTAACTAATTGTGTGTAGTTCGGTTAGATATTGGTTGGTATGAAGTTTGCGAAACAACCGAACTTTGTACACTAATGTGCAATATTATTTTACATAAGTTCGGTTAGCTATTGGTTGCAAACTAACCGAACTTATAGAGCCTAAAGTTCGGTTACATTTCGGCCAAACCGAACATAACAATGTAATTTTATTTACAAAGTTCGGTAACATGTCCGTTAACCAAACTTCAAAAAACCTCCATTATTGGAGAGTTCGGTAACCTGCGTGTTTAGAAAAAGTAACCGAACTACACTTTCAGATGAGTTCGGTTACATGTTCTTCACACAAGGTAACCGAACAAGCCCAAATCTACTTAACAAATTCACATTTTTTGAAAATTTGGACCAATTCAACCAACATTATCTAAGTTTAGAGCATACTCGGGTACCCAAATAGTCTTCCTCCGGTTGTGGTTAGTAAAATCCATCATTTTCATCTTGAGATTGGATTTTAGGAAGAATACATTCACCATCTAAGAAATAATTCATCACTTGAATAGTCTAGCTTAGTGAACTCAAATTTTTTTCCATGTTTTTCTTCTTCATCTTCTCTAACTTTTCTCTCTCAATAATTCTACTTCTTTTAAAAATCGATTTTTTTAATCTCAAATCTTTATTCAAAATCATTTCACTAATCACACTAACTAATATTAACACTAACTAATCATTAACCAAAAATAATCAGGATGGTAATTTTGGTATTAATCTAAATGTTTAGATAAGGGGTGACCTAGAATTACTTCTAATGTCTTACCCAAAATAAAACCATGGTCCCCAAAAAACGGTTCAAAATTAAACGCAGGCCAAAAAAAAAAATATTCTCATTATCAGGCCCACAATTAATTTTAGGTATCGTGACACCCATAATTATTTCGTGACACCCATAATTATGTGAAATTATTAAAAATGTCTGCATGACGGATTATGCATCCGCATGACGGGTTATGCATCGGGGTATAATTGGCAACGCAACTTGGATATAACATATCTCAAAATCTGCGCCTTGGAATTTTACAAATTTTATATCGTTGGAAATCTCTTTAAGAGAGCTACGCAACGAGTACAAACAAGAATATCAAATTTTTGTTTTTCACGAAAAAATCGGAGGTGGTCATCATTTTATGGGAAAATTTCGAAAACTGACTACATATTCATTATGCAGCCTCCAAAAATGATGCATAACACAATATGTATAACAAATATGTAGTCAGTTTTCGAAATTTTCCCATAACAATGGTTACACTCAATCAATAGTGAAACACCCAAAAGAAGACCTAGAAATGGAGTCATAGCCGGTAATCCCATCCGCTCATGGACGTCTAGGCATGTTACTCCTCTTCTTTAACAAATCACATGCAGTAATATTGTATTCACAAATATTCTGAAATAGTAAGAATACTTGCCTACATGAAAACTAATTATGGGGGTGCCATTTTCGAAGGTCCAGATTGGTTTGGATCACATGCATAAATACTTTCCCCTAACTAATCGTTCGTTCCCACTATGAATAAAGTGTTTTGGCATTAGCCTTAGAGAAACAAAGTCTCGTACCACTAAAAAAGGGATCCCATTTCCTTAGTGGTCCACATGTGGCTAACATGAGATGCATGATCAACATGTCACAAATCAAGCACATTTTTGGTTGGAGTATACAATCTTAAAACAACAACATTTCGTCTCTTCAGCGGCAGCAGTAGTTATCCTCCATTGATATGTCGATGAAATCAATAACCTTCCAGCTCTACAAATCTTTTCTTTTTCGTTGCATTTTCAGAACTCTCCACGAATGAAAACATCTATTTTCTTCCATTAAAGTTGTCAATTTACATTACGTGATATGCGTCTACTCGTCTTCTGTAATCGAAAAGATTTGGCTTTCTTCTTCTTCTTGATTGATTGATTAATCAATGTTGTTCCAAATCCATTACCTCAAAATTTTTAGACTATGTAGATAAAATTGGTGAATGATTTATTTGGAGAAGTTGATGTTAATTGATGAAAATTTTGTTGGAATGTGCCATGTTCTTCATTCTTTGTCTCTGTTTTTTTTTTCTGTTTAATTAGTCTCTTAATATCGAAACGATCCAATGGATGATTCGATGAACTGGTAAAGCGTTTATTTGATTGCATTTGGATAGAAGTTCAATCTCAGCTTGATTAAATTGTGAGAACATAAAAACATATTTAGATATCACCGGACATTTTCTATGACGAAATCATAATTTCTGAAAATAAGGGCCTGCGAATAATTTTTTCATTGAATAAGGGTGCGCGCGTCAATTTCACCGCGGCTGGGTTTCTCTGTGGAAAAATTTAGAAAAATGGGTGTGACAGTAGTTTTCACAAACCCTTTTGTACACAATTGCATCGTTTACTTCTGCAATGAACTTTTTTAAAGAGTCAATAAATTTAGAGCGTCTGAATTATATCTTCTCAAAAACTATAGAACACCTAATCTTCCAGGTGTACCAATGAATACAACTTATGGACCTCAACTGTTCCCGCATAGTGTCATTATAAAAATTGTTAGATTTGAATAAACAAAAATTCTAGACATACAACATTGTAGGACCAGAATATCGCAACATCAATATTTCGCGAGAATGATAAATGACAGTATTGCGAAGGCGTCGCAAGTAAGAAAAATCAATGACGCATCAGATGACGACAGCCAGAACATGAGAAAGGTGTGAATACTTGGCGAGATATAGGAGTGTCGCGAAGACAGACACTTATATACTCGCGACACCTCGCGAAGGATTCCCGAAAATAAAGGACAGCTTAGCTGTCATCCATTATGTAATACCCTATATAAAGGGTCAAGTAAGTCTGTTGCAGGGAGAGATCTTTTTGAATTGTTAGGCAAGACATTAGGAGAGAGAAAATTTGGAGTGATTGTAATTTTCTTAACTCCGTTCTAACTATCTTTGTAAACATTTCAAGAGAATAATCAATAAAATCTATAATAATTCATATTCAAAATGAGTTAATTGAATAGAATCTAGTGAGGGCTGTAGTGTGGGATTTCCTGCAACTACATATGCGCTAGAAACAGGGATTGAGTGGAGATCAACACTGCAATTTGGAAAAATTTGGAGTGCAAAGAGAAGAATTTCATACAATTTTTAGCGAATTATTGAAATTAAGAAATGGCTAGAAGAAGAGGAACATTAGAACGACCAACAATCGTAAGAAGAAGCAGGAGATTGGCTGGGGAAAGGAGAAATGAGGTAGGTGAGTCCTCAAGAATAAACACAAGAGATGGAGAAGAAGGCCAAATTCAACCACCAATTCAACCAGCTCCACATAGAATAATAGATTATGATAGAGTGAGTGTGCATACCTGGATATCAGATTCTATGGAGGAAAGAGAAGAAGTGCAACAATTGATAAATAATGGACAAGAGGAGAGAAATCGAGAAGAGGTGGGTGAAACGATTCGTGGAAATGAAGAAATTGCAGCATTAGAAGCATTGAGACAAACAATACATGAAGAAAGGCGATTAGAAGCGGAAGAACGAGCAAACTTAACAAGGCAGAACCATGAATTAAGAATGGAAAATAGGATGTTACAAAATATAAGGTCAAGAAGCCATACAAGGTCAAGATCAGGACCAGTTAGAGAAGATATGAGAAGAACGTTACCCGAAGGAAACGATAATGAAGAAAATTTGGAAGGAGAGCCAAATCCCGGCGAGGGAGTTCGCGAAGGAAGAGAAGTGGTAGGAAATCATCACATTCCACATCATAAAGATCTACAAAATGGTCAAAACAACGGAAATCAAGAAGATAGGCGTCGTAAAGGGAAGAACCCTCTAGTTAATGAAGAAGAAGGAAGAAGAATATTGCATGGAATAGAAACACGAAGGAAACAAAAGGAAATTGAAGATGATATTGAAAGACATTATATCGAGCAAGCACGTCTAGCTTGCGAAAGGGAAAGATTAAGAGCAGAAATGGAAGAACGAGAGGTAGAAGAAGTAATACGGCAGAACAACCACGACAATAGAGAAAGAAGGCGCGAGCAAAATCGCAGCAATGGAAGTATCAATGAGGAGTATGATAGAGTACAAAGGAGAACTGATAGACAACCAAGAAGAGAAAATGACAGGTATACTGGTGTAAGAATTTGTGAAAGAGGTGAAGAAGAAACTCGCAGAGAAAGAAGAGAAGAGAACGATGAGCCAGAAAATATGGGTAGACATGAACGGAGAAGGAGAGAAACAGAATTAAAGAGACCGACAAATTCAAATTCTGAGGCAAATGAACAAATTCTGAGAGAATTGGCAGAAATTAGAGGGATATTGAACAGCAGAAGAGAAGGAGGGAGAAGACAGTTAGATGAAGCCATGGCGTAGGCCGGCGAAAAATCCTTTTACATTAGAGGTGCAACTAGGAGGAATACCCACGAAGTGCAATTTACCAACATTAACCAGCATTTTTGATGGATCAACTTGTGCAGTACAACACATCAAGGCTTATGTGAGATGTATGTTACAATGGGAAAACCATGATGCTATACTGTGCAAATACTTTGCGTCAAGTTTAACAGGAGAAGCATTGAAATGATTTGAGGGTTTGCCGAGGAACACAATCACGTCATTCAACCATTTGCAAGTTATATTTTTAGGGGCATATATAAGTAATAATTCTTCGCGACCTGGAATTAAAGATGTATTTGGGCTAAAACAAAGAATTGGAGAGAGTTTGAGACATTTGACTGTGAGATGGAAGACAATGTGCAGCGAGATGGCTGGACGAGTGGATGAAAGATACCTCATCCTGTCATTCATAAATGCTATGTTCGCAACCAACTTGTTATATGTACAAATTTTCAGAGTCAAGAATACCATCACAATGACTGAGTTGAGAGAGCTGCAAGAGGAATATATTGCTTTGGAAGAAAGGAAAAATGAAATGGAATCGTATCCAGTTGTGAATACAAGCTCAAGTGTTGCGAATGCAAGCTTGTTACCTCAACTCGTACACACAGTGGCGAGCACATCGCAAGGGCAACAAGAAAGAAAGACGGATGATGAACAACCAAAGTTAGTAGCAATGGGAAGCCGAGACCAGGAGGAATTTGAAAGAGAAGGGAACTACTACAGCCGCGGTGGAAATAATAAAATCCAAAGGCTCGATCGCCCGCAGGAAACTTACGGAGGTCAAAGGCAGAATTATCGTGGAGGACCGCGAGGTCAAAGAGTAGTATGGGAAGAAATTAAAATGCCACCATTAAATACTAGTGTGGAAAAAATATGGGAAGCTATACTCGTGATGGAAAACATACCCGCACCATGGAACATGGGGAATGAACCACCACCAGGGGATAGAAGTCACGAATTCTGCTCTTACCACCGTTTTCATGGACATTTGACAAATGATTGTAGAAACATAAAGAGAATCATCTTAAGGATGATTGATCAAGGAAAGTTGAATCATTTTCTAAAAGAAGAAGAGAAAGCTCAGTCGTTGCCACCACCTCCGGGGATGCACAGAACAAACTCAGCTAAGAGGAAGGAAACATTTGTAATAGAAGTTGGAGCGAAAGCTAAAAATTTGTTTTGTAACTCCATCGTTCATTCATACCACACAATTGAAGATTTTCACGATAATGTACTCAGCAGAGTCTTCGCGAGGGATGCTGATGATAAAGAAGTCATGAATGTTGCGAAGATATCGCAGTTAAAAGAGTGGCAGTTGCAGATTATTTCTTTTTCAGCAGAAGAAATACCCAAAGGGAGAGAAATACATGATATCCCATTGGTTGTAAAACTGGACATTAATCCAAGACCTATTGATGGCGAAGATGATGAAGCAGAAAATTGCTGGGCAATTAACAGAATACTAATTGATACTGGAAGCTCAGTAAACATCCTTTTCTACCATACCTACAAGACTATGGGAGGAAAGGATGAAGAATTAATACCTTCAACATACAAAATTTATGGTTTTAATGGCACAGCGAACAAGCCTAAAGGAGAAGTTCATATGAGAATACCCTTGCAAGGATTGTCTACTGATATTTTGTTCTGTGTGGTTGATGTGGAGTCCCCTTATAATGCATTGATCGGAAGACCATGGCTGCATGAAATCCTGGGTGTAGCGTCTACTTACCATCAGTGTATAAAATTCCCCCATCCTAGCGGTGTTGGAATTATAAAGGGAGATTGGATGGAAGGGCAAAAATGTTATGAGGTTGATGTAGAGAGTTGTGAAGAGAGAGTTGCGAAAAGGAAGGGATGGAAGAAGAATATAAAAGAGGAACAAAGAAAAGAAAGATTGATGGTAGATAACATAAATATAAGGAGAGAAGACACATTGCGAAGTGAAGACATGAAGACAGTTGAAAGTTATGATGAACGAGAACTATTAAGAGGTTTTAATGATGCAGAGGCAGAGGGAACCAGGAATAAAAGGTATAAGAAGTGAATAGTTGCGACAAGTGGCAAAGAGTTAGTGATAAAGGCATGATAAGAGTAACATGAAGAAATAGCAGTAGAAGAAAAATTACGCGAGAATCTCGCTATTGAGAATGTATGGCAGTTTGATTGGAGAGTTGAAATGAGACTGTTACAAACAAACCGCAATTGTGCGATAATTTCGCAAACAAAATAACAAGAGACTATCAAAATTGAATGATTAATTGAATTCACAAAAATGAATGAGTGAGTGAATGGGACGAACCTTTATGGCGTACACCCTAGTTCGCGAATAATACTTCGCAAGAGGCAAATGTAAGACCTAAAGTACGTCATATAAGGGGGTATCTCTTGGCATGGCTCAGGGGGAAGGTTACACCGCTCCTGAAGCCTGAGTCATGGAAATTTGGGGGCCCATGAAAGCCTATCCGGGAGAGATACCTTGGATTTCCAACTAATTATATAAGGTTATACCCTGGTTGGACGCCCGAGGGTCTCTTCCAAGGAGTCAGTGTATGCTCAAGGCGCCGAGGTACACGGTTGAGCCAAGAGTGCCTTGGGCATTTGAAGTGTCTCGGCCATTCTTGGCAAGTCTTGGTATATGCTGCACTCGGCCCGAAGAAAACTCCACTTAGGGTGTAGTCTCGTAACCATAAACCATATAGGTATAAGGGATAAGAGGCTGCGAAAACAAGCGGTTGTTGTTAAGACCAGGATGGGAGGAGCTAGTCTTGTATGGCCGATGTACGCCTCCTTGAAGGGGCAACCGGGGGAGAAGATAAGGCGGCACCCTCCATTAGGGAGGTGATAAGTGTCAAAAGACGCAAATGTCATGAGGCTTTATTTTCGCAAGGAAATTTAGACTCGTCATATTTGTGCAATAATCTGAAGAGGCAAAAATACTAACATAAAGGTAAGGCGAGATCAATGGGTTTTTACATGAAAATGTAAAAACGTCCTGCGATTTCGTCGCAAAGACGGCAATGTCATGGGATTTTATATTTGCAAGAATATTTAAACATGTCATATTGTCGCGAGAAGAATATCTGCGAGAGGCAAAAATACTCGCGAAGTGATAAGACAGGGTCAAGGGGTCATTGATAGACGCATTTATGCGTCTATTTTGATCTCAATTATGTGTATTGTTAGTGCTCGATTTTGTACTTATTCTGGTATTTTATGGTTTTGTAGGTGTTTTTGGAGAAATAAGCTTTTGCGGGAAAATTGGCTCGAAAAGTGGTATTTGCGCTCGTGGGAGAAAATTACTATACGGACCCCCATTTTGGATAAGGGGCACATCAATTACTAAGGGGCGACCACTTACTATTTGCACCCCACATCTGTTATTTGCACCCCTTAAGGCACCTGCTATAGGCACACCCGAGCTGGATAAGGGGCACTCCATCTCTTTCATTTCAAAAGAACGGTTTTGGCGGGAAAAGTTTGTGTCCGTCTGCATGATTTATGGATCGAGTTCGGTGAGATTTTAACGGGATTCGATTGCTGCTTTGGATTGGTAACGACGTGTAAAGATAAAACAGAGTTGGTAATGGTATTTTTTACGTAGAAAAAGGAAGGTTCGATGTCTTGCACGGTAAAACAGGGAGGTGAATGTTTCGTGGTATAACTCTGTTTTGGCAATTACGTGATAAATTTGGGAGGATATATTCGCTGTAAGGAAAGAGTTTGGATAGACCACACAAGCCGCGTGAACCTAAAAGAAAAGAAGAAAAAAGTCCGTGACTTGGGGAGAAGAGAACGGAGAAGATACTTGAGATCTTTCTCAAAATATTGTCGCTTTGTGGTGTATAAATACATTGGCTTGAGTCTCGAAAGGGGTCGAGACCTTAGGGGGAGGTTTAGAGAAGAGCAGAGAAACACGGTCGAGTTGCGAGAGAACACGGGCGCGAGGAAGAAGAACAACCGGAAAATAGCTGAAGAAGACGGTCGTTAATTTCGTGACCTTTGCTTTCAAATTCAATTCAGTTTGTCACAATTATTGTAACAATTATCACGAGTTTGCAAGTGTTACGTGTTAGGTTCTTCAGTAATGGTGAGTTTTGTAACAATTACATCTGTTACAAACTCGCTGCTTTATACTATTGCTTCAATAAAAACACCTTTTGAGCCATGTTTATGTCTTTTGGGTGTGTTTTTCGACATGAGGAGCTAAACCCCAACACTGGGACGGCGGAGGAAGCCTTATTTCACAAAGGTTTGGTAACTATATTTGATTTCGTATGACTTTTGCACTTGTTTTAATTGATTTATGATTTTCACTAATTAGTTGTGATTTCGTTTGATGGTGTATGCTTAGACGTAAGAGCTTTTGATACATCATGCTTGTGATTTACATCTAATCTTTTAGAAATCTACTTTTGGCAAAGAAAAGAGTCAACAAAAGAGCTAGAATTGTTATGAGTCATTATATGAACCAATTGAATGTGATTAATGGTGGAATCCGAAGTCCTAGTATCTCTCGATATCGTGACAAATTTGTGAATATATTTTCTTTGTTTTTAGTATTTTCTGAAACTAAATCTTTACAAGTCTGAGAGGAACGACATTCTTACTACCACTTTACTACAACTTAAAAATCACATCAATTTTTGGCGCCGCCGACGCGGACTTGTATTTAGATTTGTTTTAGGTTTATTTTTTTTATATTTTTTGTTCCTTTTTACGCCTTTGGTATTTTTCGATTCTTTTCAGATTTGGAGCGAAGCTGCGAGGAAAGAAAAAGTGCTATAAAAGGAAAGCATCGCCAAAGAAGGAAAGAAAAGAGGAGTCCAAGGAGTGAAGAAGATTTTGTACATAATTAGTTTATTTAGACTTTATTTCTTTTTATTTTTAGAAAACTGTAAATAGGGTTGCATTTTTGTAATTTTTCTTTTATTTTTGGACTTTTTGGACTTTATTTTTCTGAACTTGGACATTGTTTTTAAAACCCTAAGGAAGGGTTAAAAATTAAATATAAAACTGTTTGCAGGGAAGGACGACAGTTACGATACTGTCTCGGCCCTCGGGTTCGTACACCGACATCGGGTCGGTGGCCCGAGTCGACTTCAACGGTTCATCGCCCGTCTGGGTACGGGAGGTAAGACTCTATCCACCCACGAATCCCTGTCAGTGGGTTTTAATTGTATGACAACTCACACCCCTGCAATAGAATGTCGAACTGGTATTACAATAGCCAATACAACGAATATCCGACTGAGTTTCAAAATGGACGTTACTACTTTGACCATAATGTGAATAGTGGTTGGGAACATCAGCCTTTTCAAGGTTATGGCTCATACCATGATGAGCCCAATTACTATCCACACACGCACGGGTCATACGAGCAAAATTCCTATAATTCCTCTCTACTAGAGTCCGCACGTAAGTTAGCTGAGTCGACACAAAAGTTACTTGAGTCAACACGTAGTTCAGATGAGATGAATAACTTAGTTTTGGACGAAAGCAATGCAACGTGTGAACCTTCTTTCCTAGATGAAATCAGGAAGTCATGTGAATCGACTCAGAAAATGCTGTTAGAGGCCCAGGAAAGAAATGCTCAAGATAGTTTTAATTTCCAATATAGTGTTTCCAATAGTACCTTTGAAAATGAGGATAGTTATTTGCATAATCAAGATGACGAGGTTAGAATTGGTAACACTACTTTAGATGAGGTTCAACCATTTTCATTTTATTATAATGATGATTATGATGAGGATAGTGTTGATGAAGAATTTGAAATAAGAACGCATAGTGATCAGGAATTTGTTACTCCAATTGAGCTTAATAATAATAATATTTCTAGTTCAAATCCAAATAATTTTAATAATTATTCACCTATTCAAAAGGATGAGGATTTGACTAGAGATATCCTTGTTTTAGACGATGTAGTATTTCCTTATGATTACGAAGCTGATAATAGTTTTGAGGAACGAGATTCTTATGAGAATATTGTTTTAGAGTCTAGCGATTTAGAAACATTAGTCTTAGACAGAGAAAATGAACTCGTAGAGATGAGTGAGGATGAACCTGACTTAGAAGAATCAATTGACCATTTTCAGGAATCTGATGACCTAGAAATTAGGGAAGTTGTGACTAGTCTATCTAGAGACACTGAAAACTCTAAGTTTGGGGGTGATTATCATTCTCCATGTGCTTTAACTCTTAGAAAGGTCCCTCACTTGGGACTTGACATTTGTGCCTCAACCATTTTAAAAGATTATCTTCATACACGTTTTCCTGAACCTAGTGATGTCCATAGGGAAGTTCAGTTGTTAGAAACCCATCCTCTGGTTGATGTGGTTAGCCCAGGCTATGATACCCATATTGATTTTGTTTTCCCACCAAATATTTTTCAACCAATTGTGGGAATGTATGAGTTCAAATGTGTCCGTTATTAAGTTCTGAGACCGAACCTAATTATTTTAGGAGAATAGAAATGACACGTTTTCTTATGACTGACCGCCAGTTTCATCGTGGTCAATTGTGTGAGTCAAAACTGATTGACTTTAAGGATCCACAATTATTCAGGTTATTATTATGTGCTTCTAAGTTCTTATTTGAGTTTTTACAGACTTTACAACCCAACCGGATCTTAGCTTTGAGGAAATCCAACCCATGAAAATATTTTATTTGGACCCGGTTATAGAACCCGAACTCGAACCACAGCTAGATGTAGTTGTCTTAAACAGAAACTAGACAAGGGTGTGCTTTATTTGTTAATTTTCTTAGCAAAAGTTGGAGATTCCTTTTATTTGTGATAGCTCTATTTGGTTTTGATGAACCACGGATATTTCGGCTATTACTTTATGATTTTATGAGGTGACTAATCCTTTCTTAGTCCGGTCAAGACTTTAAACTTAGCACTTTTTGGGAGGTAACCCAATATTCATGCGACACGGTAATATCTTTCCTTAACTCTTTTACTTCAAATGGTAATAGTTTCTCCTTGTTCATGCTTTTAATTTTATCTTTAGAACATTGAGGACAAGGTTAGATTTAAGTTTGGGGGTATGGGAGAAACTTTTAGTTGCATTGATAAACTCCGAGCCTAGAAATTTATGCTTATTAAGGATGGCACTAACCAATCTAAGTGGATGGAAGCATTTTGGTTGTAGGAGTTGAGGAACCAACCGATTAGATGGCAACATCTAAAGAGTCTATTCATAAAAGCACGAGCTCGGGTGTTAGAAATAACATGATAGTTTCACCATATCTCGTTGAGTCCTTTTCACTCTGTTTTTATTTTTATTTTGTTTTTAAACTATGTTTCTCTAAGTGATTAGGTGGGGCCCACGAATCAAGTTGTTACCGATGCTAGGGTGATTAGGTATCGCGCACCAAATCTGTGTGGGATTGCTCCTCCTGTATGCATTAGTAGTTTTGCCACCCATTCTATGAACTCCTTGGCAACTATCTACTTTGATGCTATTAAGAAGGACATTCCCTCCAATTATGTTATGACAGAAGCGTGATTCGGCGTTATGGCAATGTAATCAAACAAAACACGCATGGGATTTTTTGATGGCAATCCCAATTGTGGGAATCAATCAACATATTGGAGCCGGCAATTGATGCGAGTGCTCAAGTATAGATTTGGGATCCCTCTCTTCGAGCTGGATGGTGCCTGCCCCTTCTGCAAAAGGGATATGGATCCTTTTGGAGATCATGCCTTGCATTGTGCGAATGAAGTTGGCCTAAAGTTTAGACACGATTTGGTGCGCGATACCATTGCTGACATGTGTTATCGAGCGGGTGTTCTGGCTAGGAAAGAGGTTGATTTGGGTCTCCTTTCCAACAATGGCACTGCTCTGAGACCGGTGACATTCTCGTGTTGAAGCGGGAGAACGGGCGTGACATGTGTTTTGATGTCTTAGGAGTTTCACCCTTCCTTTGGAGGTGGAGTTCGCACCTTTTCACGGGGATTGCTATCAAGAATGTTGTTTCTAGGAAGAATGCCAAGTACTTGGAGAAGTGTACAAAGACAAGGTTATAGTTTTGGGACACTTGCTTTCACCACCTTAGGAGAGCTCGGAGATGATACCACGGTTTTTAAGCGCTTACGTAGCTACATTGCTAGTTATGATGCCAATGTACATGTAGGAGATTTTCTCTTTCATAGATTAGGAGTGGTGATTCAAAAGGGGTTGGAGCTCAGCTTGTTGCTCGGCTTCCGACAAATTTTTTACCAGATGATGATCCATCTGATTTGTAAATAATACTTTTTGATTTCAAAAAAAAAAAAAAAAAAAAAAAAAAAAAAAAAAAAAAAAAAAAGTTGAAGTGAAAAAAAAAAAAAAAAAAAAAATTGAATTGAGACCATTAGACCAACCGGAATAAATTCAATAAAGTCGACCACTGGAACCCTTGTATATGCCAGTTGTGTTGACCTAGAGTTAGGTTTATCGACCATTGGTTCCCTTGTATATGCCAGTGTGTTGATATTAGTCAGACTAGTATCTCAGTCCATTAGGATAGGTTCATTTTGGCGGAGGCCTTCAGACAGATATGGGAAACATCAATCACTTAGTAAACATCAAAACCATCTATGTTTTTCTCTATATATCCATCTTCTTGATCTATCCATGTGATTAGTTTTGACTCCGGGTATTGATGTCCATAGTGTGACTATCTGAGTAGAGCTCGTGACTTATATATGAATTTTAGTATGCTTGAGTGCAAACTCGTGTACAACAATTGGAATTTCGCATCAGGGTACTTCCTCCTGTAATCAATAAGTATGCCAACCAAGGAGATTCTTTAGTGCCTTCCAAGGTTTTGCGTAGATAGTTAGGGTCTGGAGTGTAAAGGTTTTGTGGGTACACCTCTGGTAAACCCTCCCGAGACTATAACTCGGCCACTAGGGCCACCTAGGGGTTTAAAGGCTTATTGCATACGCTAAATGCAATCGACGATGCCTGCGATCAAAGTAAGTTAGGATTTTATTTTTATTTTATTTTTTGCTCGAGGACTAGCAAATAATAAGTTTGGGGTATTTGATAGACGCATTTATGCGTCTATTTTGATCTCAATTATGTGTATTGTTAGTGCTCGATTTTGTACTTATTCGGTATTTTATGGTTTTGTAGGTGTTTTTGGAGAAATAAGCTTTTGCGGGAAAATTGGCTCGAAAAGTGGTATTTGCGCTCGTGGGAGAAAATTACTATACGGACCCCCATTTTGGATAAGGGGCACATCAATTACTAAGGGGCGACCACTTACTATTTGCACCCCACATCTGTTATTTGCACCCCTTAAGGCACCTGCTATAGGCACACCCGAGCTGGATAAGGGGCACTCCATCTCTTTCATTTCAAAAGAACGGTTTTTAAGGAAAAGTTTGTGTCCGTAGATCATGATTTATGGATCGAGTTCGGTGAGATTTTAACGGGATTCGATTGCTGCTTTGGATTGGTAACGACGTGTAAAGATAAAACAGAGTTGGTAATGGTATTTTTTACGTAGAAAAAGGAAGGTTCGATGTCTTGCACGGTAAAACAGGGAGGTGAAGGTTTCCTGGTATAACTCTGTTTTGGCAATTACGTGATAAATTTGGGAGGATATATTCGCTGTAAGGAAAGAGTTTGGATAGACCACACAAGCCGCGTGAACCTAAAAGAAAAGAAGAAAAAAGTCCGTGACTTGGGGAGAAGAGAACGGAGAAGATACTTGAGATCTTTCTCAAAATATTGTCGCCTGTGGTGTATAAATACATTGGCTTGAGTCTCAGAAAGGGGTCGAGACCTTAGGGGGGAGGTTTAGAGAAGAGCAGAGAAACACAGTCGAGTTGCAGAGAACACAGGCGCGAGGAAGAAGAACAACCAGAAAATAGCTGAAGAAGACAGTCGTTAATTCTGTGACCTTTGCTTTCAAATTCAATTCAGTTTGTCACAATTATTGTAACAATTATCACGAGTTTGCAACAGTTACGTGTTAGGTTCTTTCAGAATATGTGAGTTTTGTAACAATTACATACATTACAAACTCATTTGCTTTATACTATTGCTTCAATAAAAACACCTTTTGAGCCATGTTTATGTCTTTTGGGTGTGTTTTCGACATGAGGAGCTAAACCCCAACACTAGGACGACGGAGGAAGCCTTATTTCACAATGGTTTGGTAACTATATTTGATTATGTATGACTTTTGCACTTGTTTTAATTGATTTATGATTTTCACTAATTAGTTGTGATTTCGTTTGATGGTGTATGCTTAGACGTAAGAGCTTTTGATACATCATGCTTGTGATTTACATCTAATCTTTTAGAAATCTACTTTTGGCAAAGAAAAGAGTCAACAAAAGAGCTAGAATTGTTATGAGTCATTATATGAACCAATTGAATGTGATTAATGGTGGAATCCGAAGTCCTAGTATCTCTCGATATCGTGACAAATTTGTGAATATATTTTCTTTGTTTTTAGTATTTTCTGAAACTAAATCTTTACAAGTCTGAGAGGAACGACATTCTTACTACCACTTTACTACAACTTAAAAATCACATCAGTCATTACATGAAAGTGTAAAGACGTCCTGCGATCTTGTCGCAATGAGGGGTGGCGAGATAAGATCTTTAACTAGGAAGGCAAAATAAGACCACACAAGAAATGTTAAGGAAAGATCAATAGATTTTTTCATTCGCGAAGATATCTTGCGGTCTTGTCGCGATGATAAATTTCAAAATAAATCTCTCATTTGCAAATAAATAACAGAGGCAAGTATGGGAATGCATGTGATGAAATTTTGTTATTTATCTTCATATGATAGATTTATACATAAAGGGAATGAGAAAATGAAGGATAAATTTACAAAAAGTTGAAAACAAAGGTTAAACTCATATTTAGTAATCCAAGAAATGTACATCGAAGGCTTATAGAAATGGAAGATTAAAAGGATGTATATACAGATATTACAACAAAGAAAAGAAGAAAAGGAAGTTATTTCTTGGAAGATTCTTCTTCTTTATCAGATTCTTCGATTTTATCAGATTTTTCTTCTTCACTGGCTTCACTGTCGGAGACATCCGAAAAATGTGTATTTTCAGGAATATCCTCGCGAAGACAAGGGTATGAACTAAGAGGAATCTTGTGATAATTGCAGACTGTCTCAATAGTTTGATTGCGAAAGCGAGTTGCATAATTATTAAAGTTCGCCACTGTAGCTTGCAGTTGTTTCTTCAACTTAGAATATTTGTTGTTGCGAAGAGAAAAGTCTTGTGCGAGTTGTCCTTTTTCAGACTCAAGTTCTTCAATCCTTGTTTGAAGCCTTTTCTCGGATTCTGCAGAACATATGACAATACATTAACAATTTAATAAGCAGCGCTACGGAAATAAGAAACAGTAAAGTATAACAAACAACCTTCTCTGTCAGATATTATATCCTTAACCAAGGCAGTATGCTCGGCATGAAGACTAACATCAACACCTAAGTTATTCCTGACATTATCTAGAACTTTCGCAGCCCAAGCGAATTCATCATCATTATTTATAACAAGAAGCGAACGAACTTACTCTTCTCGCTCAGTAAGTATGGCGTTCTGGCGAAAGGATTCATCTCGTTCAATTTGCACTTCGAGAAGAAGTTTTTGAAATTTCGCTAACGCCTGTGCACCTTTATTAGCAGTGCGATCTTTGTCGTCTATAAGACTACTAATTTTATTTCTTAAGGATTTGATTTTCTTATGGGAACCATGATACATTTGTTTAAATCGGTTGGCTAAACCTAAACTTGATCTATGTTCAATCTCTAAAAGGCGATATCTGGTTTGAAGTTCACTTAATGGAAGGGAATCAATTTTGGTCGATGAACTACTTAAGGATTCGTTGAGGTGAGAAAGAAGAATGTCATTGTCCATAGGCTCGGGAAACGAATGGAGAAGAATGGCTTCTTCAGAGAGATTATATATGTCTGCGAAAATAATAAATTAGGCAAATAGAAACAGAGATGACAAAATGAAGACGATTTGAAGGGTAAAAATTTGTTGTACCATATAGTTGTTGATTTGCACTTTGAAGAGTGGATATTTTAGTCTTTTGGGAAGTAGACTCAGTTTCCAACTTTTGAATTCTCTCATCCTTCTTGCGAGATAACGCAACCGCCTTCTAGTTCTTGGATCTTCTCTTTAAGTTGCAGGTTTTTCTTTTCAAGGTTGTTGCGTCTTTTCGCAAGGTCCGAGGCAACAACAAAAGAAGCTCTCCCAGACTATAAAGGAAAGTAAAGAAATAGTTAAGATAAAACTTAAAATCGAAATCACAAAGGAACAAAGGAATATGAACATACCAAAACGTTGAGAGCATTTAAGAGGCTATGAGTCATCGTTCGGGAAACTCCGCGAAAAGATTCATTATTCTCTAGCAACGGGGCATCGCAGATTTTAGCGAGAGCTTCGCAAGTAGCGGATAAATTATCATCTCCCAGTCCTTGCATAGAATCGGAGAAGACACCAGACAATAACGCCATAGCAGAAGTATCCGAATGACTCCCCTTAGCATAAGAAGTGCCAACCTCATCTTCATCTTCATCTTCGCTGGCTTGGGAATTAGAATGGGAAGAAGAGTGGATTTTACGTTTTTTAGAAGAAGGGGCAGAAGACTTATCCTTGCGATGAATGATTTTATTTTTGCCCTTACCCTTCGCGACACTTGGAATACCTACTTCTTCAATAACCTTTACAACACGCATGAAGATAAGAAACAGAGGCAACAATATTGTTAAAAATAGCAAAAGAAAGTGTTTCTTACTTCATCCGTGATCGATCGAAGTATCGCTAGGGTACTTGTTTTTGGATTCATTTCATAACTCCTCTTCAGTCTGTCAACCTATAAATTTTGCAAGATCAATAAAAATAAGGAGAAGAGAATGTCGCAAAGGCAAAGCCTGAAGAAAGAAATGTACCTCTTTTTCCTTCTCAGGCCATTTAAATTCCCAAGGACGATAGTTTGCTAGATTTGCAGGGAGTTCATGTGAGCCTGCGATATAAGGCCCACTTAGAAGAAGAGGGATAACCCACCACTTTTCATCTTTGGAGTGGCGAGGGGTATTATTTTTACCCGAATGCCAGTCAATGTCATGCATAAGCAATTTGTCAGCATCAACATTATCATTCTTCTTCAGTCGAGCACCCCAGCGAGATTTATCATTTCTCATCTTTATAACTGAGTAGTTCGCGAAGAAATTGTCCACGGTATACTTCTCAGCAACTATTGGTAAATCTACAAATTGAGGATCCCTGACAGTATCAGAATATAAAGATCCTTTACCAGCGCCGTGATTGGCAAATTCAAGCATTAAACGGATGCAGTCGCCACTCAATTGGTAAACAGCTCGCGAGAATTTCTCATGAGCAAGAATTTCATAAAATAATGGCAACTCGGGATTGTACATAGGAATGGGGAGTCCTGTGAGGAGTTGACCTAGCGAGACTATGATATTATGATCATCACATTGATGATCAGAAAATAATTTTGCAGAAAGTATAGATGAAGATCCTTGATTAGGAATGGTTGATAAAGTGAAATCCTTTTCCTGTAATTTCTTTTGAACATCAGTAAAAAGAGGAGTGTAGGTACGACCAAGTGAAGCCATTGTTAGAAGTATGGGAATGAATAGAGAATTGAAGATCAAAAGAATGAGAAAAGTGTAGAAGGATTATGGTAGCAGAGCGCAAATTGCGAAGGAAGGAGAGAGAGAGTTACAGGAAATTTGCAGAAAGAAAGTAAAAGAGAAGAAGAGAGGAATGAGGAAACTAATTATAGAGAAAAAGAACCTTCGGGAAAATAAACACATTTAATGAGAGATGGGACGTGAATGGTCGAGAATAAACGGTTAAAAGAGACGTGTCAAAAATAGAATGGAAGAACAAATATCTGTAATAAATTCTGTGCAAAAGTACAAGACTAAAACAGGATAAGATGAGTGATCGCGGCGTAGAAGATGAACGATTGCGGCATTTCATAATATTAATTCTCATGACATTCTCTTCTTCGCAGAGAAGACATGAGAAGAGGCAAGATTTAGGACCAGAATATCGCAACATCAATATTTCGCGAGAATGATAAACGACAGTATTGCGAAGGCGTCGCAAGTAAGAAAAATCAATGACGCATCAGATGACGACAGCCAGAACATGAGAAAGGTGTGAATACTTGGCGAGATATAGGAGTGTCGCGAAGACAGACACTTATATACTCGCGACACCTCGCGAAGGATTCCGAAAATAAAGGACTGACTTAGTTGTCATCCATTATGTAATACCCTATATAAAGGGTCAAGTAAGTCTGTTGCAGGGAGAGATCTTTTTGAATTGTTAGGCAAGACATTAGGAGAGAGAAACTTTGGAGTGATTGTAATTTTCTTAACTCCGTTCTAACTATCTTTGTAAACATTTCAAGAGAATAATCAATAAAATCTATAATAATTCATATTCAAAATGAGTTAATTGAATAGAATCTAGTGAGGGGTGTAGTGTGGGATTTCCTGCAACTACAAACATTTTGAACAACACTAAAACAACCCTCTCACATAACTTCTAATGGTATGATCCAAAAACGGACCCCGTGCTAACTCCATGTGAGGGGGTTGTTTTAGTGTTGTCTAAAATGTTGCATGTCTAGAATCATTGTTGAATAAATCCATGAATCACTCAGTGAAACTACTATTACTCCCTAAAATACTTGTAATAAATTGGTTCCAAATTCTGTGAGTAATAGAAAAATTCACAAATAAGTGTCTCATGCTTTCATTTTCAATACCACATAAAAGGACAAATAACCTCAATGTTTGACACAAATATTACAATCTTATCCCTAGTAGGCAAGTAGTCTTGAATGCATTTCCACAAAAAGTGCAGAACTTTAATGGTAATTGCACACTCCACAATCTTTTCCATGGATAGCAAATATTAGTGGAGGGAACATTTTGTTGAGATTCATCAAGTAGAATATTGTAAAAGACTTAACAGAAATAAGACCATTTCTATTACCTGTCCACCTAATTATCCTTACCTATAGCAGGGATTCTTATTCTATTTATATTCAACTATATCAGGAGTAAAGAGAGCATTAAGAATGTTCAAATTCCAACTCTTGGTATCACTATCAATGAGTTGATCTACTTTCAGGATGTTTGCAGAAACCATGGGACTGGAAACATGCTTACCTAAGGAGGGAACCCAAATATCCTTCTATATGTGGATATCTCTACCATTTGCAGTCTCCCAACAATAATGTTATTTAACATAGCTAAACCTTTACAAACACCTCTACAGATCCAACTACCATTTTCACTAACCTCATCAGACAGAGGGTTACAATTAGGAAAGTATTTTTGTTTTAAGATTTGAAACCACAGAGTCTGGTCATCTTGCAGAATTCTCCAAGCTAATTTAGTCTACAAAGCAAGGTTGAACATAACATATTTTATTATATTTAAGCTACCTCTATGTTAAGAATCAGCAACAACTAACCATTTCTTGAAATAAATACTCATAGGATTATTGTCTTTATGCCACCAGAATTTTCTATCAATAGTACATATTCTGTAAGTAATTTTCTTTGGCATGGGAAACAAAGATATTTGATGGGTAGCAAGGGAACCTAAAACAATATGGCAAATGACACTAGCAAATTGGTTATTTTTTTATTTATTTTTTTGATTTCCACATAAACAGTCTAGCATCATACTTATTCAAGCATACCACCAAAAGATTGAGCTTTATTAGTTTGTAACAGGAGAGGGACTCCAAGATACTTATCTTGAAGTATCATTTTCTTGATATTGAGAACGTTGGTGATAACATTTATATCCTGATTACAAGTTTTTGGACTAAAAGATAGCCCAAATTTGTCAAAATTGTTAGCCTGTCCAGAGGCTTTACTAAAACTATATAGGATGGGATTTTGAATGTCTTACCTCCTTAGGATTAGCTTTAGTGAAAATCAGGATGTCATCTGCAAAAAAAATAAAATAATAATAAATAAACTGTAAGAGACAGAGAGACTATTTTTAAAAACCTTAATAACTTTAATAAGGTTATTAGCTTCAGCTTGTATAAGTGCTCTAGACAACACATCCACACACAAGATAACAAGGTATATGGAGACAACGGATCCCCTTGTGGTAATCCTCTGCTTGGTTGAAAGAGGTTTCCTGGAGATATATTAAGCATAACAGAAGTAGTAACTGTAGATACATTCCTGGAGATACATTAATCATAACAGAGATACATTGCATATTTATTTGGCAAAAATTAGCATGAAAACTAAGACATTTCATACAATCATTCAAAAAAGTTCCCCCAATCTAGTCAATAGCTTACTCATGTCAAGTTTAATATCCATTAATCCCTTCTTAGATTTATGTTTTTTCATAGTATCAACCAGTTCATTGGCAATCACTATATTACCATGAGCCTATTCTGGACAAAAGATTCTTGATAAGGGCATATGATTTTTCTTAACATGGGTTTGAGTCTACTTTAAATGTGATCTTATAAGCTGCGTTACACAGACTTATAGGCCTAAAATCACCAGCATGTTTAAGGATATTATTCTTAGGTATCAAGGATAAAACACTATTATTATTTTCGTTAAGCATATACTCCACTTACTGTGAAAGAAAGATTGCACCATTTTGACAGTATGTCCACCAAAAATATCCCACATTATTTGATAGAAGTCAGGTGGAAAAACATCTGGACCTGGAGAGGTCCAAGGTTTCATTTTAAAAACAACATTCTTAATTTTATCATGAGTAGGAATTCTAAACAGAATTCCTAGTAGGATTAATATTTTCAAAATTAAGCCTATCTCTAGTAGGATTACTAGTTCTAGACATTAATCTAAGCCGACAATATTCTTAAGTCCAAACTCTTTAATCCCACCAAATAGTGATAACAAAATTTAAGCTAGTGTAAATCCAGAAGCTTACAAGAATGTTAGATTTAGTGTAAAACCATTATATATGTATGTTACTAAGTCAACTACGATTTTACTATTCTCAGATCTGCTCTCTCTATAAGATAATCAGAGTAAAAGACTAGAAAATGATATATTGGAATTATTGAAAGATACA
This sequence comes from Papaver armeniacum, assembly GCA_023531295.1. Classification (NCBI taxonomy): domain Eukaryota; kingdom Viridiplantae; phylum Streptophyta; class Magnoliopsida; order Ranunculales; family Papaveraceae; genus Papaver; species Papaver armeniacum. The sequence goes on from JAJJWW010006763.1 coordinate 47,766, forward strand.
TAAAGTATCGTTACAGAGAGTACTTATATTACTGACCATGGACTATACAACACGTGTAAAAAGAATACAGGACACTGATATACTCATTATAGAAGTTAATACTATACTCATATAATACAATAAGGGCAAACATTAAACTGAACTCTTATACTCCCCCTCAAGCTCAGTGTGATTGGAATACATGATCTTGGAAACCAAAGTAAGAAATAAATCTGAACTCAAACGTTTGGTAAAGATATCATCCATCTGACTCAAAGAAGGAACAAAATTAATAACCAGAAATTTGGTGACAATAAAATCTCTAATAAAGTGGTAATCAATTTCCGCATGTTTTGTTCATGCATGGAAGACGGGATTGTAGTCAAGACTAGAAGCACTTTTATTATCACAATAAAGAGAGAATGGTTGATGAAGAAAATACCCAACTCCTTTATAAGATAGGATAGCCAAAGTAACTCAGTTTAAGCATTGGCCAAGGATTTATATTTTTCTCCTGCTGAACTTCTTGAGACTGTTGGTTGTTTCTTAGAAGTCCATGAAACCAAAGAAGTACCTAAGAAAACACAATATCCATATGTACTCTTCCTGGTGCCAGGGCACCTTGCCCAGTCAAAATCTGAATAAGCTGAAAGTTTAGATAAGTCAGAAGAACCAAAGTAATACTGAGAACCCACGTCTTTCGAAATCTAAGTATTCTCTTGATCGATTTGAAATTGTTCAACAATTGGTTGATGCATGAATTGATATACATAACTGACAGAATAAGCTATGTCAGGTATTGTCATAGTTAAGTATTGGAGACCTCCAACCAAACTTCCATAAATCAGAGGACTATGAAGTAATTCTCCATCATAAAGAGAACACCTAGCACCATTAGCTACTAGAGTTGAGCTAGGCTTGCAATCAACCATATCAGCTTTCTTAAGTAAATACAATGTGTACTTATTTTAGGTTAATAACATAGTGGAATTGTTCCAATTTCTAGTAACTTGAATGCCCAAAAAATAATGTAAGTCACCTAAATCCTTCATCTTGAATTCAGAACTAAGGTAAGTAGTAAGAGTTGAAATCAAAGAATTTGAACTCCCTGTTAAAATGATATCATCTACATAAAGATGAAGAAACATCATACTATCTAAAGGATGAAAAATGAACAGTGAATGATCACACTTAGATTGTTGAAAACCATATGATGTCAGACTGCTGTTAAATTTTTGAAACCAGGCCCTTGGTGCCTGTTTCAAGCCATAAAGGGACTTCTTTAACTGACAGACATAATATTCTTTACCAGGTAACTTGAAGCCTTCAGGTTGCTCCATAAAAACACATTCATTGAGATGTCCATGTAGAAATGCATTGGATACATCTGATTGCTTAACTGGCCAACCTCTTTACAGATCAATTGTAAGAACAATTTTGATTGTTGGTGCTTTAACAAAAGGACTGTAAGTCTCTGAATAATCCACTCCATTAAAATGATCATATATACCCTTAGATACTAACCTAGCTTTACACCTTTCGACTGTCCCATCTGCTTTCATCTTTACTTTATACACCCATTTACACCCAGCTACATTCATTACATGATGATAAGGAACATATATAGTCCCAAGTATCATTATATCTTAAGGCGGTGTGTTCCTCCTTCATAGATTCAACCCATACTGGAAGTTTTATTGCACTCTTAAAAGTCTTTGGTTCAGTGACTCGAAGAAGAGAAGTAAAAGCCACATATATTGGATGTATAATAGTATGATTAGTAACAAAATCAGGATTTTTTTTCCCCTAGAGGTTCCAACTTATGATCTGGTGATAATAAAAGAAAAAGTAGGAAGATGAGTGAGATGATCAATGACATGGGATGAAAAAGACACAAAACTACAAGTATTGACTGAATTGTCAAGGGGAACAGAGATGGATTTGATGGAAAAAGGAAATTTAGTCTCATCAAAGATAACATGTCCTGATGTATAAATTTTTCCAGTTGCATTTTCATAACACCTATAGCCCCTGTGTAAAGAGCTATATCCTATGAATGTACTTAAAGCAGATTTATTACTTAATTTTTCAGCCCTGTAAGCACCTAATAAGTAAGGATAACAACAAGAGCCAAAAACTTTAAGAAAAGAATAATCAGGTGCTTTTGAAAATAGAACTTCAAAGGGAGAATAAATTGAAGAACTTTTGTTGGTAAACTGTTTATAAGAAAAGTGGCAGTATGAAAAACATCATACCAAAAGAATTTTTGCATATGTGCTTGAAAAAGAAGAGTGATACCAACCTCAGTGACGTGTCTATGTTTTCTCTCAGCAATTCCATTCTGATGAGAGGTACACAAGACAGTCTTAATTAAATACCACATTGGTCAAGAAAGAACTTGAAAGGACCTTTAGTGAGTTTATGAGCATTATCTGTCTGAAAATAGATGATTTTGGTGGCCAACAAATTTTCATTAATATGTTTAAAATGCTGAAAAGCGACAACATAGTCATTTTTTTGCTTCCATGGGATAGATCCAATGGAAGAGACTGTAGTCATCTATGAAAACAATGTAGTACTTAAACCCTGAAAGAGAAGACACATGAGCAGGGCCCCATACATCACAATGAACAAGCTCTGAAGGAGCAGAATTGACTCAAATAGACAAATGAAAAGGCAATCTTTTACTTTTGCCTAATTGACAAGAAATACAAAAAGACTTTACAACTTTTAAAGTAAGCTTTATTGACTTAGAAGATTGTAATTTTTGAAAACAGCATCACCAGGATGACCAAGCCTGTTGTGCCAAATTGGTGAAGAAGCAACAGTGGAGGCATGAAAACAAACTGGAGAAGTAACTAGTGGAGACTTGATTGGATATAGATTGTTATATATTGAATCTCTAGCAAGAACCTGATTTTTCAACACATCCTTTATCAAGTGTCCCCAATCATGCAATTTCAAAAGGCAGTCTTTGTCTTTAGTAAACCTAGCTATAAATAGTAAATTGGCTTTCAAACTAGGAATGTATAATACCCTAGAAAGTTTAAAATCCTTATGTTTTGTAGAGACTATAAAATTACCAACATGAGTTATGGATAAAAGATTACCATTTACCATCATGACTTGAGAGGATCCATAATATCTTGAAGCATTAGTAAATAGAGTAGGATCATTTTTCATGTGCTTTGTTGCTCCAGAGTTTGGAATCCAACTGGTAGAAGCGGGTAAAGAAGTAGGTTTTTCAACAATGTCAGATGTAACTCAATACCAGCAAAAGCCTTCTGAACTTAGCTAATGAAGTTTTATCAGGTGTATCTACTTGCAGAATGTCCTATTCTCCTACAGATTTGACATTCCACCTGTGAACAATCAACAGTTCCACCACCAGAACTACCAGAAAGACTGTGAGAGCCAGAATTATCCCTAGGACCACTACTAGAACCAGAACTAGAAGATCATTGAGTATAGGTATTTTTCTTGAAGTTAGAAGAATTGTTCCTACGATTCTTGTTGTTATTTATTCTTTATAGCACCATTTCCTCCACCAGAATTTGTGTTTCTACCATACATAACGGTGACTTTTAATTATCTAAGACACATAGAACTTCTGCATCTTGATTTTTAATCCATTGTTGATGATTAATTAAGCGTGCAATTTGATTTCAGGAAAAGTAAATGGAACTTCCCATGTTTGAGCAGATATAACAAATTTGTTGTAATCACGACCAAGACCATTCAACACATTCATAATGATATCAGATTTACTCACTCGCCCATTGATTGCAACAAGATTATAAGTAGTAATCTTAATTTCATGAAGATAGTCCTCTAAAAATCTATTGGCACGCCAGATTGATTGAAGTTGATTGCGTAACATTGATCGTCTAGCAGCAAATTGAGCTGTTAAGGTGGTTTCAAGAAACGCCCAAATTTTATGAGCAGTAGATAAACCAAGAACACCACCAGAGATTGATTGTGTAAACGTAGCTTTAAGACAACTATACACAGAATGATTGACTTTTTCCTTACAACCAATCAAGATTCTGAACTTCTGCACCATCAACCAACAAATAACGAGGTGGTCTTGGATAGTACCATCAACATACTCAAACATATCTACGATATCAACACATATTCGAATTGATCTTTCCATAACAGGTAATTTGTACTATCAAGTTTTAAAGAGATAAAGACTGCAACATTAGTAAAAGGTAGTCGGAAACTATACGGACCTTGAGCATATTCATTATTGGAAACATCAAAAGAAACTGAAGCACAAGTGGCTTGAGGCATTATTCAATCAAAAACTCAAGAATCGTGAAATCTTGCTATGATGTAACTTCAAAAAGATCATTCGAAGATGAATTGACCAATGAAAGAAGGAAATCTTGAAAATAAGGTTCAAGAAACCAGATCTGAGTAGAAGAAATAACATCAAATTACTTCAACATATTTGCAATTATGTGATAATTTGATCAACGATCAAAATTGCAATGTGAAATGATCAAAGATTGTAGAATATTTTTGATGAATTTTTGAAGATTTGAGAGAAACATCTAACCTAATCTGATACCATATAAGATAATCAGAGTAAAATATTAGAATTATTGAAAAACACAAAAAATATCGTTACAGAGAGTACTTAAAGTACTGACTAATAAGGACTATACAACACGTGTAAGAAGAATACAGGACACTAACATACCTATTATACGAGTTAATACTACACTCATACAATATGATAAGGGTAGACATTAAACTGAACTCTTATCCAACAAAAATCGAACCAAATCGGTTAGACTTAGAATATGATCTCCACATTTACGTATTCTCCTAATATCATACTCCCTCCGTTCCTAATTAATAAGCTGGTTTTGTTTTTAGAGAAAATTAAGGAAATTAAGAGAATTAATAATTGAAAGTGGTCCTCATGACACTTGTCAATAAAAGAAGTGAAGTGAAATGGTCCCCATGACACTTGTCAGCAAAAGAAGTAAAGTGAAATGGTCCACATGACACTTGTGAGCAAAATAAGTGAAGTGAAATGGTCCCCATGACACTTGTCAGCAAAAGAAGTAAAGTGAAATCGTCCATATGACACTTGTCATCAAAAGAAGTTAAGAGAAAAATGGTCCCACAAAACTAAAGTAACATTTGACTTTCCCAATTAAGAAACCAGCCTATTATTTAGGAACGGAGGGATTAACTTACATGAAAATGAGTTTAACATTTTGAAGGAAACAACATATGGTATTCCGGGGTCGATGTTGGTATGCACATAATTGGAACAAAGGAATTTTAAACTGTTATCTCAACGACATGGAGCAGACTACATAATTTAGTTATATACTATTAAGTCAAAGTTGATATGTGTCAATTCGCTATTAATTAGTTTGGTATACCGTAGGCAGGCACGGTCATAATATCTGGAAGCATTAGTAAATAGAGTAGGATAATTTTTCATGTGATTTGTTGCCCCAGAGTCTGGAAGCCAGCTGGTAGAAGCGGGTAACGAAGTAGGTTGTTCAACAGTGTCAGATGTAACTTTATACCAGCAAAATCCTTCTGAACTTAGATAATGAAGTTTTTATCAGGTGTATCTACTTGCAGAATGTCCTATTCTCCTACAGATTTTACATTCCACCTGTGACCAGTCAACAATTCCACCACCAGAACTACCAGAAAGACTGTGGGAGCCAGAATTATCCCCAGGATCACTACTAGAACCAGAACTAGAAGATCATTGAGTATAGGTATTTTCTTGAAGTTAGAAGAATTGTTCCTATGATTCTTGTTGTTATTTATTCTCTATAGCACCATTTCCTCCACCAGAATTTGTGTTTCTACCATACAAAACGGTGACATTCTAATTATCTAAGACACATTGAACTTTTGCATCTTGATCCTTAATCCATTGTTGATGATTGATTAAGCGTGCAATTTGATTTCAGGAAAAGTAAATGGAACTTCCCATGTTTGAGCAGATATAACAAAATTGTTGTAATCACGACCAAGACCATTCAACACATGCATATGATATCAGATTTACTCACTCGTCCATTGATTGCAACAAGATTATCAGTAGTAGTCTTAATTTCATGAAGATAGTCCTCTAAAAATCTATTGGCACGCCTGATTGATTGAAGTTGATTGCGTAACATTGATCGTCTAGCAGCAAATTGAGCTGTTAAGGTGGTTTCAAGAAACGCCCAAATTTTATGAGCAATAGCTAAACCAAGAACACCACCAGAGATTGATTGTGTAAACGTAGCTTTAAGAAAACTAGACACAGAATGATCGACTTTTTCCTTACAACCGATCAAGATTCTGAACTTCTGCACCATCAACCATCAAATAACGAGGTGGTCTTGGATAGTACCATCAACATACTCAAACATATCTACCGATATCAACACATATTCGAATTGATCTTTCCATAACATGTAATTTGTACTATCAAGTTTTAAAGAGATAAAGATTGCAACATTAGTAAAAGGTAGTCGGAAACTATACGGATCTTGAGCAGATTCATTATTGGAAACATCGAAAGAAATTGAAGCACAAGTGACTGGAGGCATTATTCAATCAAAAACTCAACAATCGTGAAATCTTGCTATGATGTAACTTCAAAAAGATCAGTCGAAGATGAATTGACCAATGAAAGAAGGAAATCTTGAAAATAAGGTTCAAGAAACCAGATCTGGGTAGAAGAAATAACTTCAAATTACTTTAACAGATTTGCAATTATGTGATAATTTGATCAACGATCAAAATTGCAATGTGAAATGATCAAAGATTGTAGAATATTTTTGATGAATTGTTGAAGATTTGAGAGAAACATCTAACCTAATCTGATACCATATAAGATAATTAGAGTAAAATATTAGAATTATTGAAAAACACAAAAAATATCGTTACAGAGAGTACTTAAAGTACTGACTAAGGACTATACAACACGTGTAAGAAGATTACAGTACACCGACATACCCGTTATACGAGTTAATACTACACCCATACAATACGATAAGGGCAGACATTAAACTGAACTCTTATCCAACAAAAATCGAACCAAATTGGTTGGGCTTAGAATATGATCTCCACATTGGAGTATTCTCCTAATATCATAATCCCTCCGTTCCTAATTAATAGGTCTGTTTTGTTTTTAGAAAAAATTAAGGGAATTAAGAGAATTAATAATTGAAAGTGGTACTCTTGACACTTGTCAATAAAAGAAGTGAAGTGAAATGGTCCCCATGACAGTTGTCAAGTAAAGTGAAATGGTCCACATGACACTTGTCAGCAAAAGAAGTGAAGTGAAATGGTCCCCATGACACTTGTCAGCAAAAGAAGTAAAGTGAAATCGTCCACATGACACTTGTCATCAAAAGAAGTTAAGAGAAAAATGGTCCCAGAAAACGAAAGTAACATTTGACTTTCCCAATTAAGAAACCAACCTATTTTTTTGAAAAAAATTATTTATAGAAACCAGCCTATTATTTAGGAACGGAGGAGTAACTTACATGAAAAGGAGTTTAACATTTTGAAGGAAACAACAGATGGTATTCCGGGGTCGATGTTGGTATGCACATAATTGGAACAAAGGAATTTTAAACTGTTATCTCAACGACATGGAGCGGACTACATAATTTAGCTATATAAGTCAAAGTTGATATGTGTCGATTTCGCTATTAATTGGTTTGGTAGAGGGCAGGGAGGCACGTTCGCATTAGCATTGTGATTTATGGAGCTCCACTAAGGGAGAATAGATTCTTTTGCGTTGCACACTGTACTTGGTCATAAGGTGCACATAGACTCTCTCAAAGTTTATCAAGTGCAATAGAACATTTCTAATTCTCCATGGAAATTAGAGTGTTCACGTTCAAAAAAGCTGAAACAGATGCTATGTAAGATTAGTAATTAATGATCGATAATCAATCCATCTCTGATCTCTTCCTTTAGCGTTTAGTTATCTGAAATTATGGTTCCACGGTGTTTCTTATTAATCCAGATCTCTTGCTGGTTAAGTTTAGTATCGTTTGCTGCTGCATTGGAGGGGACGAAGCAAGGTTGCCAAGCAAAATGCGGTAACATTACCGTTCCTTACCCTTTTGGTATAACTCCCGGAGGTGCGGATGACATTCGAGGAGCAGATGGGTGCGCCATTAATGGAGTTGGATATGGCTATAGCGTCAACTGTAATACTTCATATGAACCTCCCAAGCTCTTCATAGGAACAGGTAATGTCGAAGTATTGAGTATATCAGAAACCGAAATGCGCATAAAAAACTTTGTACCTAGTGTATGTAACAGTATGAATGGTGATTTGGGGCAAAATCATTCGGACGTCGCCATAAGCTTCTCCAAGACTCATTTTACATTGTCGGACACGAAGAACAGATTTTTTGTGGTCGGGTGCGACACCGGAGGGATTATTTCAGGGTATGATCAGCTTGGAAAACCCTACTCAAGCAGCTGCCAGTCGTCATGTCAGAACATGGAAAAGGTGAAGGAAGGATCTTGCAATGGCAGTGGCTGTTGCCAGAGTACCATACCAAAACGGATACAAAATTATAACACAACGGTGACGGTGAATAGCAATACTACTAAGACGTCCTTCTTGTCCTTCGACCCTTGCGTTTTCGCCTTTGTGGCTGAATATGAGCAGTTCAAATTCTCTATAGCATATCTTCTGGCCATGCCCGATGCAAGAGACATCCCGATCGTTCTTAATTGGTCAGTAGGAAATAAAACATGTGAAGAAGCACAAAAAGATCCTAGCATGTTTGCATGCAAAGAAAACAGTCGTTGTAGCAATTCAACCAACTGTTCTGGGTATCATTGCACTTGCCTTGAAGGTTACAAGGGAAACCCTTATCTCAGTCCTGGGTGCCAAGGTATGTTTGTATATCTGTCAGTCCTTCCCCATATTTGAGTGTCAGTATGGCGTTATTTTTCTTCTGAGGATTTTTTTTTTTTTTTTTCTGACAACAGACATCAATGAGTGTGAGGATGCGAAAAACAATCCTTGCGCAGGTATCTGCATCAACACGAAGGGTAGCTTCAACTGTACTTGCCCAGAAGGCAGTCGTGGCGATGGGAGAAAAGACGGGACAGGTTGCACTACCAATATCGTCGAAACCGAAGAATTTCCAATCATAAAAGTTACTCTTGGTACTGCTTCCTTGTTGATCACATAATACTGTTTTTTTTTTTTTTTTTTGCTTCAATCTGTCTTACTTGTAGCAATAATGCACGTACTTCCTCCGTCTAGTACTTTTTATGAACTCCTACTATATATATGATGAATGCAGGTATTGGTTTGGGGCTATTGTTTTTGATCATTGCAACTTCTTGGATATACTTGATTATAAGAAAAAGAAAGTTGATCGAAATGAAAGAGAAATTTTTCCAACAAAATGGTGGGTTGATATTAAAACAACAGCTATCGTCGAATGAAGGCGGTGCGGAGACTTCTTCAAAGATCTTCACAGCAGAAGAGCTAAAGTTAGCAACCAATAATTATGATGAGAGTTTGATCCTGGGAAAAGGAGGCTATGGAACCGTTTACAAAGGAACCTTGTCAGATGGCCGGGTAGTTGCCATCAAGAAGTCCAAAATAGTTGATCAGAGTCAAATCGAGCAGTTTATAAATGAAGTTGTTATTCTAACTCAGGTTAACCATCGTAACGTGGTGAAACTCTTGGGGTGTTGTCTGGAAACCGAAGTTCCATTGCTTGTGTATGAATACGTTTCTAACGGAACCCTCTTCGAGCATATTCATTCCGGCGGTGGAGCGCCTTCACTCTCCTGGGAAACCCGTTTGAGGATTGCTGTTGAAACTGCCGGTGCACTTACTTATTTACACTCATCAGCTTCAATACCCATTATTCATAGAGATATCAAGTCTCCCAACATACTTTTAGACGAAAACTACACCGCAAAAGTAGCAGACTTTGGAGGGTCGAGGCTGATTCCTCTGGACCAAACAGAATTATCCACGCTGGTACTGGGAACTTTAGGATATCTAGATCCAGAGTACTTCAACACGAGCCAACTGACAGAGAAGAGCGATGTTTACAGTTTTGGTGTAGTTCTTGTAGAGCTCATGACGGCAGAAATGCCCATTTCTCAAGAGAGATCTGAAAAGCAAATAAATCTTGCTCCCTACTTCATTTCTTTCGTAAAAGAAAATAAATTGTTCCAACTTATTGATCGTCGAATACTCAACGAGGGGACTCCAGAACAGTTCATTGCAGCTGCTGATCTTGCAGTAAGATGCCTTAGCTTCAGCGGTGAAGAAAGGCCAACGATGCGACAAGTAACAACCGAGCTAGAAAGTTTGAGAGGGGCAGAGAAACAAGCTTTGTCTTTTCAACCGAACCAGGAGAAGAAATCGAACTCGCAGTTTGAAGTACCGGCCGATCTCTGTAGTGTACCAATAACCTGGGCAACACCTACTGAACACTCTGGGCAATACAGCGTGTATTCTGAGGAATCTGAGCAATATGGTCTCATAGGTCAAACGAGTACGCCTCGATAATAATTGTGTAATGTATGTATCTTGATTGGTTTTACGATTAATCGAGTTCGGTTGGATTTTGAGTTGATTGGAGTTTGCTGTAAGAAGTCCAAACGTGTGTTCACCATCTTCTTGTAAGTTCCAGGAATGAATTGTATGTTAAAGTACAGTAGAATTATTTTGGGGTTACTTGCGTTGCATTATCTTAGGGTAGGTTAGCACATGTACATGGCAGTTCTCAGATTTTCCATCAAAGAGCCAAGATTGAAATCTTACACTTAATGTTTTAGAAACTTCCTCACATCTCAACATGCCGGGGGGGTCTCTCTGTGAATGTTTTCCTTACTGTAAGTATTGTCATTTTCTTAGTGGTTTACCACAGTTTTTTGTCGAAGAGTATGAGTGTGTTTGATTTTTTCTGACTTGGTGTCTGAATCTAATTCGGCATGACTCGGTTCGAGTCAGATGTCAGACCGTTAAGTCAGGGAATAAAATAACCCTGACTCATGGGACCAAGCCACTAACTCATGTATTTTTGAGTCAGATGAGTTAGATCTTACGCAAAAAACAAATATATTGAGTCAGATCCAGATATATTGAGTCAGATGATATCTTTTATTCCCTGACTCATGGGACCAAGCCACTAACTCATGTATTTTTGAGTCGGATGAGTTAGATCTTACGCAAAAAACAAATATATTGAGTCAGATCCAGATATATTGAGTCAGATGATATCAATGAGATTCAGACGACTCAGATGAGTCAAGAAAAAACAAGATGTAAAGTGCAACATGGCCTAAAAGATAGTAATCAAATTGAGTTGAAAACATCTCGGATTGGTTGGAAGTTGCAATCACGTCTAATATACAAATGGCCATGACTTTTGACTAGGTCGTTTGAGATTTAGTCTTATACATGTATTATATACCCTCAAGTAATGTCAATTAGACTCTTCTTTGTGAGTTCTAATATAGTTTGCTTCAAAATGTCGATCATGAAGAATACAAAGCTCAATCTTGTTCATTCCATATCAGTATTGTTTTTCTCTATTCTCATTCTATCGGTATCTGCACAAAAAAATGCAACACATCCTGTTGATGGTAAGGTTCTAGTTGCATTTGCTAGCTCATTGATAAATCTTCCGTTCCTATTTTGTTCAAAGTTGTAAATATGTTGTATTCTATCTGAATTTGTTTGAATAATGTTTAAACAGTTGCGGGGATAATTCTCATACAAACTGCTTTTCCAGCACTTGGAGTAGTAAATTCAACGTTGGCTGATCCATGTCTTCCTACACCGTATTCATGGGTTACTTGTAACTCGGATGATAGCCCTCGAGTAACAGCACTGTAAGATAAAATCCTCAATCTCTTCTTGTTCACAATGGGATGCTTGACATTTTTTGTTCGCTACAGTGATCTTGTGTATATACATCATTTTTCAGAAATTGTGGCAGTAAAGGCCTATCTGGAATCATGGTCGATTTTAGCTTAATGGATGCACTTGAAATCATGTGAGTAATTTAATTTAGAACAAAAGTGCTTTTCAAAATCATTTTCAAATTCAAAAAATGGGTCATTTGTCCAAATATTTTTAAAACATGGTTCTAATGGACGAGTAAAAATTATTACGGGTGAAATGGACAAAAAAAAAATATCAAGAATAAAACTGGATGCATCCTGATGTAAATTAAAAATTAAAAAAAATATTTGAAAATGGGTAGGATGATACTGTTTACATCCTGGCTATTTTAACATTTTTGTCCATTTAAACAGTATTAAAACCTAGATGTCTTTTTCACCCAGGAATTATTAATTTTGGTCTTTTTAACCAATTTTGTGTTTCAAATTTTATTACAAATCTAATTTTGTACTTTCCACTTCTAAAAGTCGAAAAGTTACACTGATGGTATATCCAAAATCCGCTATTTACTTATATGTTTGTTTTTTTATTCATGGTTCATAAATTCTTCCTGCAGAGACTTCAGCAATAACCATTTGACACAACACTTTCCTGACTTTCTTGCCAAATTTCCTAAACTGAAAGAGTTGTAAGCTAATATTCTCTCCCTAATGAAGATCAAAATACATCTCTCTAATTGGTCTAAGGAGTGTCCTTACAAATCAATTGTGTTTCTTTTTGTATAGGAATTTGGAAAATACCGGTTTGATTGGAACAGTGCCTACTTCATTACAGAAGAATATGAACTTAAAGTTGACGTAAGCAAAAAAAAAACACAACCTCCGTAACTATATTATATAGGCGGAATTTCCATTTTTCCTTGTACCATTATATAGGCGGGAATCAAATTTCGGAATGAGTTTTTACTTATATTATCCCTATTTATTTGCTTGGGAATCATCACAATTGAGTATATGTCTCTAACATTGGCAATATAATTAAGGGTAAAACAGTAAAAACATATAAATGTATAAAATTAATAAAAGTTTCTTAATCTAAGAGAATTGGTCTCTCAGTCTATATACAGTAAAACTTCAATAAATTAATAGTCTTGGGACTGCTAAATTCTATCAATTTAGCGAAGTATTAATTTATCGATAAATTAATAAATTATCATTATATCGAAACATACCAAATTTAACTTTAAATTTATAAAATAAGCGTGTAGTATCAAATATCTAGAGATTTAATTTGCAATTCAAATTGTTTCCTAATTATTTTATGGCATATTATGTGTTTAAATGTATATATTTGAATGTTAAAATTAAAATAAGAAAAAAACACAATAAAATCATTTCAAAACTTCTCATAGTAGTACAGATGAAGTCGAATATATTATAAATGCGTACAAAAACAAATAACCGGTCGATGTCTATTTTTATAAGTATCATAATATAATGCTATCACACTGATTATTAATTTATATATTAGTTGGGCCCTATTGGAAGCTTAAAATTTTTATTATCTTATAAATTTAGCGAGGTTATTAATTTAGTACATTGGCCCATGTCGGGACTGGCAAAAAATATTATCTTAGCGAAGTTATTAATTTATGGCGGATTAATTTAACGAAGTTATACTGTATGTGGTACGGATGGAGTATGTCAACTGCACTGAATTCATGTCATATTTGATTGAGTTTCTAAAGGCATATTCTAACTGTTGACATTTTGTTTATTGATTTTTCGCGTCAGGGTGATGCCGGGTAACCGATTCTTGTGTTTTTCTGATTACGACTCATGCAGCTCGATACAACTTAAAACCGTCATAATGTTTCTAATGATCGCGGCTTGTGTGATAATCATCGTCTAGGAATGGCGTGATCTCTCATTCTGGTTGCAGTTCGTGAAATAATGTTTTTAAGGCTGCCTTTCATTTATTTCTTAATTGTAAGATCGTTTAGCCATTAGGAGCGATTAAAGTCGTTGGAATGGTGGAAAAAATAGGAGTACGTGTAAGAAAGTTTTAAAATTGTTGTGAGGTGAAAAGACCACAAGAAAAGGTCATTAAAAAGGAAGCCTATTATCGGGGCTTCACATTCTGGGGCTTCACATGGATTCCTAGTGACTAAAAAATTAGTTGCGGAGTGTCTTAATTGCAATAGTAAATGTCTAAATTACCCATCTAAAATTAAAAACTAAAATCAAAGCCTAACACTTATTCAAAAACCTGTTCCTCTCTTCTAACCTACCTCTCCTTCGTCAGCCAAAACTCCTTATCTCTGTTTTTTTCCCAATAAAATCATTTTATCGATTCGAAAAGTTTATAATATCGAAATATATATTAGAGATGCGGAAGAAAAATATTGACAATGATTACTGCGACGATAAATAACAACATTTTCGGATCATCAACCGTAAAATCATTCCCTAAATCTGTTACGGTTAGAAAATGAAGAACTCTAAACCGTAAATTTCCTTAGATTTTGAATTGCATGTGATTTTACGGTTGGGTTTCTAAACGTAATTGGTTTACGGTTGAGTTCGAAATTGATAAAATCCAACCGTAAATAATTTTATAACTCTATTATTTTTTATGGGTAGGTTTAGGCTTTACAAAATTAATCTTAACTACTTTATGGTTGGGTTAGACCTAGCCATGCATCTTCAATATTTTGTCCAAGTTTTATTTAAGTTTAGGTTCGAGTTTTTGGTTAGCCATAATGGGTCTTAACGGTTGGGTTTTTTGTTGCAGTAACTAGAAACAAAAAACAGAGTTGGCGATACAAAATCGGAGAGTAACATATTTTCTTTGGTAACACACAATCTAATATTAAATATGTTATAGCATAGCTCGGTTAAACCCACCAAGCGTTGGTATGTCTAGTTTGGTTGTCATATTTTAGTGAATCAAAACTCATGTTACGAGTCGCTTAATTATGTACTAGAGTCAACTTCGTATAGTTTAGCTTGAAAGTATTAGGATATGAGACTTTACAAGTATTGCGAAGACTTGAAGATGTGAAGAAGCAAGGAGCTACGACGACAACATCATCCTTCCACTTGAGGTTAGTGATATTTGACTTGAATGGTTTCATTCCCTAACATATCTTTCAAGTCATGCATATTGAAAACAAAACTGCGAAGCATGTTTGAACTCTAGATAGACATAGTATTAAGGAGTACATTACGAGGTTTATTGATTAACCATTAAACTTTGTAGATAAGACATCGCCATAATCATTTGAATGCTAGTGTGATTATGTATGAGTATGAGGTGAGGATTTCATCCTAGGGAACAATGTTTTTCATGTGTTCTAAGGAAGTAAGTTCATAAACTTGTTTGTGAATCGAAAAGGAAATCGCCTGGCGTTATTGGGATTGTTAGTCATTGCGTATCTTTTGAACATCCAATATGTGTGATTTAGTAGAACCATTCATGACTTGTAGTGTTCTTGGTAAAAACTATTCACAAATGCATGAGTTATGGATTGGTATGACTTTTATTAGTGGAACCGATCTTAAGTAATCAGCTGAGTTGGTATGATAGGTTTTGTGATTTTATGTATGACCAAATCTGGGAAAAGGGGAACCGATCCTAGTAAGAGGTGCATTATATCACAAAGGGGAACCGATCCTTGTATGAGGTGCAGCAGGTTTATAGCAGAAAGGGGAACCGATCCTATGGACATGTGCAACACGTTTTTAGGCAAAGGGGAACCGATCCAATGGACATGTGCAACACATATAAGTTAGATACCATATATATATATGTGGGGAACCGATCCTAGTACCTAGTCAACCTAATTTTGGAAAGCTAGTGTGACTATGCACGGTACTTACATGGAAGGTAGAACTATTACACCCATGATTTGTGATTGAATGTTATTTGATCAATCACATAGTTCTTGAAAGTCAGATGAACCAATTCTAAACTTGTTTGGAAGTGTGGCAAATCGGTTTCAAGGTTGTAAGTATGAAAGAGAACTTACAAAGTTAGGATGTCGACATACTTTGAACACGTGTTGTGAATGTTTATTATTTAATTGTTCAAAGTTATTCCTTAATAGCTAATGGAAGAGAATCCCAGGATCGAAACACAAATAAGTTAAAGAATCTTCTAATTAAGGTTATTAATTTCATTTTTAGGAAAATAAGAATTAGCAATGTGCATTTACTAATTAAAGATTTTCTGAGAGATTTCGATCATTATTTTTGGACAGAGCATTTCCAGGAATTATGGAAACCGAATTTGTGCTTTAATGAATATCTTGATAATATTTTAGGTTTTGAAAATTCCTTGGTGTCCAAACTTCCTAGTTTATAAATACTTGAAGTTTGCATTTCTAGCAAACTAATCCTTCGTAACATCAGACTACCTCTTGTTGTGCTGCTACTGGTGAAGCTGCCTATTCGGATAGGAGAGCAACTTAATTAGGAGAAATCTCTTACGGCCGCTCGGTTTAAAGTCTTCTTTGGGATTGAGAAGTGAAAAAGCGGGGGTACAACAACGACACCTAATATTTCGCTTAGCAATCTGTATGGACAAACTCCAATATATTTTCTAGAGAATCAACTAGACATTCAGACTCAATCTAGATAAAAATTATATAAAATAGTTTATATCTTAATCTCTCGATTTGATCTTCACTCAAGCAAATAGAAAGCTGCGAGTCTTTATCAATGGTACTAAAGACCAATATCCAAGTGTCAATTAATTTAAATCAACAACCAAGAGGTCGGATATTCTAATTGATTGAACAACGCACAACCTGTGATATTTCAATTATATAACAAAATATAATGCGGAAAAGAAATAACACAGACACCAGAATTTTTTTAACGAGGAAACCGCAAATGCAGAAAAACCATGGGACCTAGTCCAGATTGAACACACACTAGATTAAGCCGCTACAGACACTAGCCTACTTCAAACTAACTTCGGTCTGGACTGTAGTTGAACCCCAATCAATCTCACACTGATCCAAGGTACAGTTATGCTCCTACGTCTCTGATCCCAACAAGATGCTACGTACTTGATTCCCTTAGCTGATCTCACCCACAACTAAGAGTTGCTACGACCCAAAGTCGAAGACTTTAATGAAAAAATTTGTATCACACAGGAAAGTCTACGGTAATAGATAAATCCATCTCCCACGAATAAACCTATGAGTTTTGTTCCGTCTTTTGATAAATCAAGGTGAACAGGAACTAATTGATAACCCAGACTTATATTCCTGAAGAACAGCCTAGTATTATCAATCACCTCACAATAATCTTAATCGACGCAGCGAAAAAAGATATTGCGGAATCACAAACGATGAGACGAAGATGTTTGTGATTACTTTTATCTTTCTTATCGGAGATAGAAATCTCAAGACAATTATTAGAATTGTACTCGTACGATAGAAACAACAAGATCAGATCACACAACTACAAGAAAGTAGTATCGGTCTGTCTTCACAATCCCAATGAAGTCCTTAAGTCGTTAACCTGGTTTAGAAGAAGAAACCAAAGGTTAAAGTAGAATCGAATCTAGCTTAGCACAACTAGTATCACAAGGAATGTGTGGGGATTAGGTTTCCTAGTTGCTAGAGTTCTCCCTTATATAGTCTTTCAAATCAGGGTTTGCAATCAATGTTAGCTTGGTAACAAAGCATTCAATATTCACCATTAGATGAAAACATGATTAGATTCAAGCTAATATTTCTCAACCGTTAGATCGAAAACTTAGCTTGTTACACACAAATGAAATGCACATTTATAGGCTTGTGTAACCGTACCCAAACTTGTACATTTGTTGGTTCAACAATAGTTAACCAAATGGTTAGCCATATGAGTAATTTCATATCAACCATATTCTTCTTCACCATAACTAGTTCAAATGACTCAAATGAACTAGTTAGAGAGTTGTTCAATTGCTTAGATCTTTATGTAACTACACAAGACACAATCGAAGAAAAAACGATTTGATTCACTCGAATAGGTTCATGAACTTTATAGCCACGGTTTGCAAAAGCATTCCTTAGTTTATATAAACATGAGTTCAAGAATAATCGTTTTTAGATATAACCAACTCAAGTTCGCGGACTAGGTTCGCGGTCTTAAGTTCCCGGAAGGAGTTCACAAACTCCAGAACAATTTCTCGGGTCGAGAACTTCCGCCAGTTCGCGGACTTAGCTCACGCCACTATTCCGGTTCTCTTGATCAACAAAGTTTGCAAACTTTGGTTCAAGGAATAAAGACTTATACATATATGTTTTTCCACAATAATGCTTATATCCTACAAATGGTTATATAATCTAAACTCTCATTTCAATCATTGAAACATTCTTAGAGGACGTTATATAGTTGTTATTCACAAACCATTTTTCGTCAGAGCAATTTTCAAAGTGATTGAAACATAACATGACTTTCGTCACTAGGTAATGATGAATTTGTCTAAAGCGAAAGATTACCAACACATATTTCTAGAAATAGATAGGCGAGATAAACTCGGCTCGAAATACCAAATGTGTATGAAAAGGCGAGGGTACCCAAATATACATCAAGCTAAAATTTTTCCTACCTATAAGTCCTTTATCCGAAAGTGATTGTCTATGGACTGATTCGAGACAATACAACTAATCAGTTCACACTTCGTGTGATCGTCTATGGATACGGGATCGAGACAATACAACAAACGAAGTATGTTTACTTGATACAAAGGTTCTCGACTTAACCAAACACAATAGGATTGCTTATCAAGTAAATAGGAATTAACGTTTGTGTGATTTACTTTAATTATAATAAAATAATTATAATGCGGAAAATAAAAGTAAATGACACAAAGAAGATTTTGTTAACGAGGAAACCGCAAATGCGAATAACCCGGAACCTTGTCCAGAATTGAATACTCTCGGGATTAAGCCGCTACACAAAATTACACCTAACTTTGTATAGTGGAGACCAAGTAACTAACCCTATAGTTCACTTAGTTCCGTATGTATTCCCACGCTCCGACTTGTGAATAAGTCACGACTTGGAACAATCCCTTTGGTTCGTATTCCAAACAGTAAAGGAACAACAAATCTGTTTGGTATCAACTCTATTCAACCAAGTGATATGAGTCGGACAAAGGCTCTTCTGTTTATATTAGCATAAATACCTTCGTCGGGTCCTTAGATCCATCTTATGTTCAATCACCCAAAGGTAATAGTTTAAGATTAAGCCAATCAATACCTTTAATCACAAGGAAACGTATTGATGCCGATCTACTCAATTAATCAATCCAATATACCACAAGGATAAACCGACTATTAATTGGATCCTCTTTTATCGAAACAAGTATTGTGAACACCAAAGATTATAAAACACAAGTCAGATCTTCAATATCTTCTCTGTCTTCAAATCTTCTTAAATCTTCAATAAAAACCTGCACACAATCACTTGAATCTCTTGTGATCAATCATGCACAGAACGGAGTTTGTTAACAATGTATTATCACAAGATTGTCTTTAGAACTAACAACAGTCTAAAGATCCATGTCGAAACTCTGAACTAGTTTGAGTGAATCTTATATCATAAGAGAAGATTCTCAAGAATAAACAAACTAGGTGCAATCAGATTTCAACCACCATTAGTCAATCAAATCAATCAAAACAAAGATAAACCGCAATTATCTAGTTTCCCACCAACGGGTCGCGCTAGAGCTTCTCAATCCCAAAGAAGACTTTAAATTGAGCGGCCGTAAGAGATTTCGCCTAATTAGGTTACTCTCCTCTCCGAATAGGCGGCTACACCAGTAACAACAACAAAAGAGTAAATCTGTTGTTACGAAGGATTAGTTTGCTAGAAAGGTAAACTTCATGTATTTATAGATGGTAGGCCTGGAAATGGGTTGATATTTATGCCTACGAGTGATAACCGCAAGTGCACGGCGTCTATCGGAGACGCGGCAAGTACGGGTCGATCCCACAAGGACTTGTGGTGCTGAGATTGATCTATGGCTTACTCGACTGAGTTTTAGCAAGTGTGTAACACAGATTGAAAGTTGTTTGTGTCGATACGACTAAGGGCTGTTGTGACTCTGAACTAAGGAAAAGAAGTAAATTGTAGAGCACTAGGGCAGAGAATCCGCCACTTGATCTTATGCTAAGGCAATTCCTAATCTAATTATGCCCTTGATTCATTCCAGGGAAGAATAACATGATAATGTCTTGGCTAATTTCACACTCCCCCTAGTATAGAGTGTCTTCTTACAGTACACTCTATCACAGGGTCATGTGCTTCATTAGCTAATTCAATCTTTCTAATTAAGCATAACAAGAACAATAAACAGAAAGGGAACAACTTAACATGCAATCCAGGGTTTCATCCCAACCCCCTGGAAAATTACTTAGAACATTACAAGAAATAAAAACACAAATTAGAACTAGATGGTGCACTGGCTAGCCCAGGCATGCTATCAACATCCCCAACTCACTTCTATTTATACATGCAACCCAAATCAAACCCTAATTCTCTACAAAATATAAATTAAACAAACCCAATTACCCAAAATCTCTGATTCAGTGTTTGCTCTGTCAATTCGGCTCTGAGCTTTCCTTGCTTCTATTTTCCTCTCACTGTATTGAAACCCTAACCCTAATTTTCTCTATCTCGATCTTAGCTCCTAGGGAAGAAGCTATGAACTAGGTAGAGAGACGTTAGGGGATGGTGGTTGTGGCTAGTGTCAGGAGGTGATGGAGGTGGTGATGGAGGCAGCGACTGGTCGGGGAAGAAGGTGATGGGGTTGTAGAGGAGCAGAGCTCTGCTCTGTTCTCTGAGAGTGTCGGGTGAGGGGGAAGGAGGAAGAAAGAGAAAGTGAATGTGAGATTAGGGTTTGGTCGAGGGGTATAGGGTATGTGATTTTTGTTGTGAAGCAGGGACATCGAGTGCTGATGGGACGGGCCGAGCGAGCGTAGGATGGAGCTGAGGGATATCTGAACGGCTGAGAGAGACTTGGAGTGATCTGGTGTTGCACGGGAGCAGCGAACTTCGATGCGAGTGGAGGCAGCGACCATAGGATGTAGCTAGGTGTGATCTCAATGGCTCGGGTTGGATGGGCTCGGATCCGGGTCGCGGGTAGCTCCAGCCCATGTCTTCCTTGTTGGGTGCAACTGTTTCGTGCGCGGGCTTTGGCTTTCTGCTCCATGGATGCTCGACTCCAATTCTTCGCTCTTTGGTTCCTCAGTTTCTCCGAGCTTTATTTATTGCCTAAAAACACAAAATTAATTAATACAAATATTTATTCTTGAAAACAAAGAAAACACAGAATCTGGGATAATATCTGATTTCTAAGCGCCAAAGATGAGTAAAATGCCAATAAAAAGGTGTATAAATATGCACTATTTGGCACTCATCAAATACCCCCAAACCTGAATTTTACTTGTCCTCAAGTGAAACAAAATAAGAAATCCTAACTATACCCCTGTCGCAGGTCTCTCGAATGCATTTAGCGTATGCACTAAGCCTTTAAACCCCTAGGTGTCCCTAGTGGACGAGTTTTAGTCTCGTTAGGGTTTACAAGAGGTGTACCCACAAAACCTTCTCCAACTTCAGAGCGTAAAAGAGTCTCAAGCATCCAAGAAGCTATGAGGACATAGAGTTTTTGCATGCTAGTAACAGAAGTTAGAACTACCAAAGAACGCATTCTCATCCTTAAGTGCTGAGCGAGAAGTAACCATACCATATGAAAGAATTCGGATTCGACAGATCATAAGCCTCGATCGCCTCACCATTAGGGTTTTATGATAATTGCACTCAAAAAGATCGCTTTTTTAGTCTCTCATGTGTGCAAAGCAGGAATAAAGAGAGAAATCCCGCACACGTTGTAGGTAAGAAGGATAACCTTCGAAATAAAATCTGGATACTCCACAAAAAGTGTGGACAAAAAGAATCTTTTCCGATGATCTCTAAGAAAGGAAATCAACCATTAGCAAGGGGTGGGAGTACTCACTCACTTCTCACCCGATCGGCAATTAATATCACTCTCTCATAAGAACCATAGAAATGTCTTCAATCTTCGGTCTTCGGTCTTCAATTGTTGATGACGAACTTCTGAACTTTACAAGATCTTGATTTTTTTTTTTTTTTTTTTTTTTTTTTTGAATTACAATAAAACGATAAACTCAATTTTTCACAAACTTCATTAATTCTCATCCTATTTTCTTTTCTTTGTTTTGTTGCATATAAACCTTGGACTATATCAACTTTTCTTTCAATATTTTGATGCTGCTCCGTTTGTTGACGATGATGAGTTTCTATGGGTCTTGCTGATTGAGAGAGAGAGTGATGCTAACTGCAAATCGATATTTAGAAGGAGTTTTCATCTTTAGACGTCACCCTCATGATTGACAAAAACTAGCACTCAAGAGATCAAAAGTAGTGCTTTGAAATTGGTGCGAAGTTGGGTAGCTCACCATTCCTACCCGGAATTGACGTATCATGGTGACACACACTCTAACAGCCTTTTCTAGAAAGTTGCAAAAAATTGAAGGTTGGTACCTCACTTGATGTAAAATGGGTAGTCTCCACTATGGGTGATCACAATTCTACTACCGAATATCTAACAGCACCTAATTCGCCCTCCGGTATGGTTAAATCCAACTTTAACGCTCTAATCAAATAAGAAACCCGATTGTGTTCTCCGGTACTTCCAAGTTCCGTTATTTCGGTCATAATCTCTATGTAAACATAGCTAGAAGCATGCTAGTGACTCTAAAATCTCTAAAAGTTGGAGGTTTTTACAAAAAGATTTTTTTTTTTTTTTTTTTTTTTTTTTGAAAATAAAAGGTAAAATAAAAGACTAAAAACTCTAAATGCAAATGCACCCCCAAACCTAAATCGAACATTGTCCTCAATGTGTCAACAGAGATAGGAAAAATTAAACAGTCACATACCATGAGAACTATGTTGATAAGAGAAAAGGGAAGAGATTAATGAGATATGTCGGCGGGAGCAAGGTTGAGCTTCATTAGTCAAGGCTAGAATCCAACATTCTCGCCGGGAGATCATATCGGATTAGCATAATATAAGCACAAGAAGACTCAACCGATGCAAGAAAGAAAAATTTAACAAGTCCTACTGGATTATATACAATGAAAATTCACCATAAACCAACAGTCTAAAGAGTTAAGGATCAACCCAATAGAAAATATATACAAACATCAACAGCCTTACACAAATATAATATGAGAGTGCAAGTAAGACTGTGTATGTGAATGAGCTTCCCCCCAAACCTAAACTTGTGAACGGGTGTGTTTGGGAGCACAAAATCTTGCAATTTTAAAGGTACGTCATGCAAAAGGTCTAACTCAAAATGAACAGGCAGACATACACATTCCAACTGTGGTTCCTTAAAGGTGTTATACTTTGATGCAAAATGGTCCAAGAGGACTTGGGAAGCACAAAGCTCTAAGCCTAAATTGGGAACTCTTTTTAAAAGTTGGTTTAAGATTTTTGTGACAAACTACACCTAGGTTTGGTGGAGGAGTTTCAATTTGTGACTCGGGAGAGAGATTAGGTACATCTAAGTTGTTTTCATGTATAAGATCATTTGTACCATCACACACTTTCCTAAGGTCGAAGAGGGTAAATCATGTTCACCCGCATAAAACAGCTTCATCAATCTCCATGTCATAATCAACATCACTCTCATGCACAACATAACCAGAGATATCATGTTGTAACCTAGGCATGGAATCTAGCACATGCATTGAATCATCTGTGTTAACAGACAATTCAGCTATTCCTAGGTCACAAACAGGTGGTAAAGCACGCTCACTTTCACTGAAGAATTTCACAAAATCAAGCTCAGAGTTAATATCACATGTATGATTATTAGAAGAGGCATCATTCATAGGGTTCACAGAAGAGACACCTAACGTCTCTGAACCAAAAGATTCCATTACATTTTCAGTATACACATGCTCTTCTAACATATCATAATCATCATCATCATCATAGCAAAAATCCATCTCTCCATTCAAAATTGTAGCATTTTTAGTGTACTCATCTACCTCTAGATTAGGTTCATATTCAGTGTTAGTTGCATGAGTAGGACTAGAAACACTATTTTCATAATTGTCAGGAATAACAAACCTCCTATCATAATATTCCTTCCAATCTTCATTTTGTAACTCAATCAGGTTCCTTTGTAGAATCATAGTGAGTTGTTATATTGAAGGAGAGTCTTCACTAGTGGGTATGCATTCCTCATATGGATATTCACTGTATGGTTGTGCATGAGGTTCACTAGAGAAGGGAAATTCAGACATGTTGCTATATGGATGGTCATGCATTGCATTCAATTCAAATCTAGCATTGTTTTGCTCTATGAGGTTTTCCATTGAGTGCATACATGGGTTCATTGGAGGGTAGAATTGCTCATCCTCCCATGGTGGTTGATTATACATGTGGTCATAATGATTAGGGTATGGATGTTCAAGGTCAGGGCCCTGAGAAGGCTCATAATAATCCCTAAAATCACTATGGTATGTGGGGGGTTCATATTGTGGAGCATGCCCGTAAGCAAGCTCTCTAATGGATGTTCGTATCCCCAGTTGCAGACCAAAATCCTGACATGATTTAGCACTCGAATTGAACTCAAAATCTAGTTTGGTTTATGTGGGCTTCTTTGGTTTATTGGGATTTGATTTGGTTTATTGGGCTTCAGTTTGGTTTATTGGGGATTAGTTGGGTTATGTGCAACCCATGCCTATGTGAACAAAATGTACAACCCAGGGTTTGTGGGAAGCCTAGTTGTGTGGGCTTGTTTGGTTTTATGAGGGCTTTGGTTGTTTGGTTGAAGCCCAAGTGGTTGTGGGTTTCAGTTAGGTGCAGCCCAGTGATTGCGGGCTTCAGTTATGCACAGACCCATCACCGAACTTATGAAATTTGAAAGTTTTGTGCACCCCAATGAGAATAGTTGATGTGGGCTTCGATTTAGGTGGCAAGTTAGCGACCCAGTTGGTTTGCAAAGCCTAGTGGAATTTTGTGAAATGCCTAGTGGAACCGGGTTCGACCTTGGTATGCCTAGTTTTGGTCATCCCCGGTTGCACAGTTGTGTGCAAGTTATGCCTGTTGGCAGGGTTATGTGAATGCTGGCAAATGAACACAGCATAGGGTTAATCAGCACAGGGTTGGCAAATGACACAGCACAGAATAGCACAACTCACACTAGGTTTAGGGTAAAATCAAGCATGCATTGCAGGGTCAATCAGGCAATGGGGTTTGCAGCCAACTTGGTTAACCAAGTTGTAGCTCAGGCAAATTTCAGCAATGCACAAGTTTTCGAGATGGCTCTAGTTGGTTGCACAAGACGGTTTGTGCAGCAAGGTTATACCCAAAGACTGCAATGCACAGAATAGGAGAATCACACACACAGAAGAGAAATGATACTCCGATTTCACTTAAGCACAACTTATAGCAACACACACTCACACAAAAAGACAGAGCACAAAGCCAGATTAAGAGCAGCTCACAAGCTCAGGGTATCAACAAGTCACAATGTCAGCAGGGGTCTGAGTATGTTTTTTCAAAAATTTCAGAGCATAAAGTTCAGCATATGACTTAGCCTTTACAAGTGGAACTGGTAGCAAGTGAAAACAGATGAGTAAGCTTATGAGATTGGTCAGGCCAAGCACAAGAATATGAGCACAACAGACTTATGAGCACAACAGCAAAATGCCAACAGATTTCAATGCTCAGAGGTTATACACCAGCAAAGTAGCAGGGTAGCTAATTCAACAGGGTCACTTGATGTCAACTAACCCAGTTGACATCAAATGAGTATGTTGGGCATGCAACATACTTGAAACCTCATTTATGTAGCTTGAACTCTCACTTCAAAAATGGAGGGTTAAGCTCGTGTTAGTTGGCTCACTAGGCACACAAGCAATGATTCACAGGTCTAGCGGGGGTAATGGCACGGGTTTACGGTGGTAGATGTTTGTACTTGTTGTGGCTCAAACTCACAAAGAAGCTAGGGCCGGAGTTGAACACAAGCCTTGTCAAGGCCAAGGGTTCTCAGGACAAAGAAGCACAGATTACTTAAACATACTCAGCTATCATGCTTACAAATTAACTACCAAGGAGCCACTTACCTGAATTGCAGTTTGCTCAGGGCTTGTGAACTCAGGTTCCTTGGCCTTACTCAGCAGCTCAGCAGGTACCTGCTAGCTCAACACAAAAGTTTAGTTCCCAGATTTGCTTAACGAACCGGCTAGCATAGATGAGAGTTTTAGCAATGGGTATTTGATGGATTAGGCCAAAGTAGCTGGATTGAACCCAATGGGACAGACTAAGCCAGGTAAGATGTTAAGTGTGATGGTGAGTGCAATGCACCACTATCTTACAGCTCTTTTACTTCAATGGATGTGCACAGATGACAAGAACACACAACTGATGCTTCAGAGGTGGGGTTTTATGAGATGCAGGAATGCAGATGAGCAAATATGCAATGAAGATTAACTAAGATGCAGGATAGTGAAATGCAAACAGTTGAGCTATGAATACAACTAAATTAACTACAATGCAGAGATAAGAAGCAATACAAATTAACTAAGTTACACTAATAAAGGTTAAAATAACAAAGCAAGGCAAATATGTACGGGAGTAAGCTAGCATTCAAAGGAAGCAAGAAAAAATCAACAGGGCACACGCCAAGTCCCGCAACGCGCCCAAAAACTTGGTAGGCCTGGAAATGGGTTGATATTTATGCCTACGAGTGATAACCGCAAGTGCACGGCGTTTATCGGAGACGCGGCAGTACGGGTCGATCCCACAAGGACTTGTGGTGCCGAGATTGATCTATGGCTTACTCGACCGAGTTTTAGCAAGTGTGTAACACAGATTGAAAGTTGTTTGTGTCGATACGACTAAGGGATGTTGTGACTCTGAACTAAGGGAAAGAAGTAAATTGTAGAGCACTAGGGCAGAGAATCCGCCACTTGATCTTATGCTAAGGCAATTCCTAATCTAATTATGCCCTTGATTCATTCCAGGGAAGAATAACATGATAATGTCTTGGCTAATTTCACACACTTCCCCTAGTATAGAGTGTCTTCTTACAAGACACTCTATCACGGGGTCATGTGCTTCATTAGCTAATTCAATCTTTCTAATTAAGCATAACAAGAACAATAAACAGAAAGGGAACAACTTAACATGCAATCCAGGGTTTCATCCCAACCCCCTGGAAAATTACTTAGAACATTACAAGAAATAAAAACACAAATTAGAACTAGATGGTGCATCGGCTAGCCTGTGCATGCCATCAACATCCCCAACTCACTTCTATTTATACATGCAACCCAAACCAAACCCTAATTCTCTACAAAATATAAATTAAACAAACCCAATTACCCAAAATCTCTCGATTCGGTGTTTGCTCACAATCTGGCTCGAGCTTTCCTTGCTTCGATTTTCCTCTCATCGTATTGAAACCCTAACCCTAATTTTCTCTATCTCGATCTTAGCTCCTAGGGAAGAAGCTATGAACTAGGTAGAGAGACGTTAGGGGATGGTGGTTGTGGCTAGTGTCAGGAGGTGATGGAGGTGGTGATGGAGGCAGCGACTGGTCGGTGAAGAAGGTGATGGGGTTGCAGAGGAGCAGAGCTCTGCTCTGTTATCTGAGAGTGTCGGGTGAGGGGGGAGGAGGAAGAAAGAGAAAGTGAAGGTGAGATTAGGGTTTGGTCGAGGGGTATAGGGTATGTGATTTTTGTTGTGAAGCAGGGACATCGAGTGCTGATGGGACGGGCCGAGCGAGCGTAGGATGGAGCTGAGGGATATCTGAACGGCTGAGAGAGACTTGGAGTGATCTGGTGTTGCACGGGAGCAGCGAACTTCGATGCGAGTGGAGGCAGCGACCATAGGATGTAGCTAGGTGTGATCTCAACGGCTCGGGTTGGATGGGCTCGGATCCGGGTCGCGGGTAGCTCCAGCCCATGTCTTCCTTGTTGGGTTGCAACTGTTTCGCGCGCGGGCTTTGGCTTTCTGCTCCAAGGATGCTCGACTCCAATTCTTCGCTCTTTGGTTCCTCAGTTTCTCCGAGCTTTATTTATTGCCTAAAAACACAAAATTAATCAATACAAATATTTATTCTTGAAAACAAAGAAAACACAGAATAACAGGATAATATCGATTTCTAAGCGCAAAAGATGAGTAAAATGCCAATAAAAAGGTGTATAAATATGCACTATTTGGCACTCATCAATAGACAAGGAAGTTTGGACACCAAGGAATTTCCAAAACGAAAATATTCTCAAGATATTCATTAAAGCACAAATTCGGTTTCCATAATTCCTAGAAATGCTCTGTCAAAAAATAACGATCGAAATCTCTCGGAAAATCTAATTAGTAAATGCACATTACTAATTATGTAATTTCCCTACAAAATAAAATTAATAACCTTAATTAAAAGATTCTTAACTTACTTATGTTTCGATCCTGGGATTCTCTTCCCTTAGACGTTAAGGAATATCTTTGAACAATTATAGAAATAAACATTCACAGCACGTGTTCAAAGTTTGTCCACATCTTAACTTTGTAAGTTCTCTTTCACACTTACAACCTTGACACCGATTTGCCACACTTTCAAACAAGTTTAGAATTGGTTCATCTGAATTTCAAGAACTATGTGATTGATCAAACCAACATTCAATCACAATCATGGGTTTACGGTTCTACCAAAACAAGTTTCGGTTCTACCTCCATGTGAGTACTATGCATAGTCACACTAGATTCCCAAAAAAAAAAAAAAAAAATTCGGTTGACTAGGTACTAGGATCGGTTCCCAACATATATATGGTATCTAACTTATATGTGTTGCACATGTCCATAGGATCGGTTCCCCTTTCTGCTATAAACCTTGCTGCACCCCATACAAGGATCGCTTCCCTTTGATGTATTGCACCCCTTACTAGGATCGGTTCCCTTTACCTTACTAGGATCGGTTCCCTTTCCCTTACAAGGATAGGTTCCTTTCCCTTACAAGGATCGATTCCCTTTCCCTTAAAAGGTCGACATACAAAATCCGATTATACCACCACTACAAGAAAACTTGGCTTTAGCGACTATTTTCTTACCAACTACGATTGGTGGAATTCTTCAAAGAACAATCAAGTTTTGTAACTAAAAACAACTCGGTAGGCGAAATGTCTAAACACTAGTTTTCCAGCAATGATAGTGGGTGGAAGGCTATAACATGAATAACCTAACAACCGAAATATCGTATTTGTTGTTATTAACCTCCAGCCATCATGTTTGGGCAACCAAAATGTACCCTAAAAGGTACACATCTTTTGCCACTCATCTTACCCACGAAACAACCTGTTGGTATACACCTCAACCAACCATCAAATTATTGGCGTTGTTAGTAGCTTTCAGCCACGAGAGTCTGACAACTAAAAAGAACACTAGAAGGTAATACTTCAAGACACCATGTGTAGCCACCAAGTCAATCTTTTGGTAGACACTTGTACCAAACATTAGTTTGTTGGTGTGGTTAGTAGCTTTCACCACCAGATATGATAACTACCAAGTTTCATGGTTTATTAATTAAGTGCGCAAAGATATTAGAGTTTGAAAAGTTTCTTCCTTTGAAACAATTAAAATTTGTCTTGGAGAGTTTATCGTTATTGCATCTATATATGATATAAATGCATCACCTTATAAGGTTGATGCATATCTGGTTGATCAAAATGTATACTAAAGATCAATATCTAGCAGTTAATAAACCAAAAATATGCCTTGCCATGTCTGGATTAGTTGAAATATCTATACATAAACTTTAAATCTAGTAATAAACCACCGAAATGGTTTTTGTTCTATATCCAAATGGGACTTAATGTATCCTGGAGGTCAATATCTACCAATGTGAACCAAAATATGCCTCGTTCGCTCTCTCGATTAATCAAAATATCTATAGCAGTAACTCCAAAGTATGTCTACTTCCATGATTACTCATTCAAGGGTTCATTCTCGTTCTTATATATATTTTAGGATTCGTGTTTGGAGAAGGTTAACATCCGATTAACCCGGTTTCATTATTCATTTTTATATTCACTCTCATTCTTCATATTATGTCTAGTTGAAAGTTGATAACGATATTCTATTCTTATTTTCTTCTGAACTTATGATAATTTGGTGTGTCACATGTAAAAATAAATGTCAACCCATAAAAATATTCTTCTCAAATTATAAGCTCCCTATATAGGTAGGGATTCACAACAACCGGGCCATCCGAGAACTGGGAAATTTTGATCCAAACCGAGACGAAGCATTCACCCAATGGTCATTCACGACTTATGAAATGAGAACCGGGCTCAGTGCACGGTTTGAGGTTCAAAAGCGGCCTACCCGAACTGATCTAAATCGGCCAAATACCCATTGGTCTAAATCGCTAGAGCATCTAGATGATATAAATGCATCACCTTATAAGGTTGATGCATATCTAGTGGATCAAAATGATTACTAAAGATCAATATCTTGCAGTGTAAACCAAAATATGCCTTGTCCTGTCTCGGATTAGTTGAAATATCTATACATAAACTCTAAATCTAGGAATAAACCACCGAACCGGTTTTTGTTCTATATCCGGTCGATTAGAATGTATCTGGAGGTCAATATCTACCAATGTGAACCAAAATATGCCTCGTTCAGTCTCTGATTAATCAGAATATCTATAGTAGAACTCCAAAGTATGTCTACTTCCATGATTACTCATTCTCGGGGTTCATTCTCGTTCTTATACATATTTCAGGATTCGTGTTTCAGAGAAGGTTAACATCCGATTAACTGGTTTCATTATTCATTTTTATATTCACTCTCATTCTTCATATTTTTTGTCTAGTTGAAAATTGATAACGATATTCTATTCTTATTTTCTTCGAACTTATGATTAAATTTGGTGTGTCACATGTAAAAATAAATGTCAACCCATAAAAATATTCTTCTCAAATTATAAGCTCCCTATATAGGTAGGGATTCACAAAGAACCGGGCCAGCCGAGAATCGGGAAATTTTGAGCCGAACCGAGATGAAGCATTCACCCAATGGTCATTCACGACTTATGAAACGAGAACCGGGCTCGGTGCACGGTTTGAGGTTCAACAACCGCCAACCCGAATCGATCTAAATCGGCCAAATTATACCCATTGATTTTTTAGGTAGTTTAATCTTAACCTTCCATCTGCGTAACCCTAAGTATAAACAAACTTCACCTGCTTTCTTCTTCATTTTTTTGCCTCTACATCTTCTACTCCTCTAAATACGTAACCCTAAGCACAACACCACCATTCACCATCGTATACCCACCGCCACCATTACCCCAACACCATTCACAAAGAATAACAAAGGTTACAAATCATTATATTCGAAGATTCAATTTTGTTTCATTTAATTTGAAACCCTAGATTTCAATTCAATATTGTCCGAGGTTGACAATTCAATCTCATCGTCGTGTTTGATATCTCACGTTTAGGTAACGATTCTACTCTCTTTAACCTCCGTTTTAATTTCTTCTTTTCAGGTTTTAAATATGAGTTTTCGTTTTGAATGATTTATGAATTGATCTTTTTTAGTTTTATGTTGATTTCTTAAGTGGGTTTTTATTTTTTTTTGTTTTGTTTTGTTTTGTTTTGAGTTTTTATTGTTGTTGTGTTTGATAAAATGACTGAATTGTTTGTGAATTGTTTTGCTTAGTTTTGGATTGTACCAAGACATATTAGTGAGTGAGGGTTGAATGTATATGAGTATCGAATGTGTTTGAGTGGTTGAATTTTGAGAACCAATAAGGTAATTTAATGGTATGATTACTTCTATTTCCTTCTGATTTTGATTCAAATCGTTTGATTTTGTTTTAATTTTGAAGTTTTTCATTAAAAGTACCCTATTTTTTTAAAAAAAATTTGGGTTTTAACTAATTTATGTTTCAGATGGAGGTTGTTTTGTAAATTTTATCTTCCTTCAGTAGTACTGATTTATGCTATGAAGTATTAATCTTGGTGATTTGGTATTTGAAATGGCTTGTATTGAGCAAAGTAAGTCAACCGGGAGGGAAGGAACCAATGAAGCAAGCTAGCTACCAAGGCTACATAGGGATGGCAATTTTCCCCACCCAAACCCATCCCCATGGGGATCCGCCCTATGGGTTAGGGTTTTACCCGTATAAATGGGGAACGGGCGGGGTGCGGGAATCCCCGAAAGTAGTGATGCGGGGATGGGGTGGGGATGGGATTCAAGGTCCCCACCCCATACCCGCCCATACGGCCATACCATAACCTATTATATTTGATCAAGGAACGTTTTTGGAAGATAACGAAGAAGATCATGATGAGATGATTAACATGGAGGAAGATGGTTAATAGTGAGGAACTAAGAAGTAAAAGGAACCATAATACTTAATTGTGGATCAATTGTTTCCTTTACTTTTCGCTTTACTTGGTTATTATAAACTTAAAATTTTAAAAGGTTTTACCTATTTCCCATCGCTATTATTCCTATATCCTATCCCAAACACACTAATAACATTTTGTATAACTCTTTTATAATGGGTAAACAAAACTTACCATATCATCAGCCCCCGTCGTCTTCCTTCTTCCTCTCTCAATCTTAACCTAATTACACCATTATTAAAAACCCCGGGCGCCGCTTCAGTGTATTACATCACACCAATATATCCAAAACAGCAAAGATCCATAGGCATGAAAGGTTTCTACTAGAACTAATCACACAATTGGTTGTTCTTTTTTATTCGACTTGTAATTTGATGCTACTGAACTATGTGTAAAAAAAATCAAAAGTTTGGAATTGGTTACCTAACGAAAATTTGATTTGATATTCCCTATTTCAATTAAGTTTTAATCAGATCCCCAAGTTTAACAATTCTCACATCACCGGATTCTTTCTTTACCCGTCCATACTATATTATACTATGGAAAAGAAATAAAGGAAGTTGCAATGATTTCACCTGATAAAGATTGATATTCGCAAAATAATTTTCAAACTTGATTAGTTTAGTGGTGGTGTTAGTGATAAGAATTTATATTAAGTTTAAAGTTCAGAGATTATCATAATTTAGAGTGAGTTTTGTTCACCTAAATCTAAAAAGAGTTACACAAAATTTCGCTTATGAAGTCGGGATGAGATTTAGGAAAAGTATGGTTAGGAAATAGGCAAAACCTTTTAAAATGCAATCGCTTAGGTTACTATCATTGTTTGCACCATTATAATTATTTTTAAATTATTACTATTATTTACAAAATTTTAAATATTTATTGTAATGTTATGGTAACCCATGGGAAACCCATACCCTACGGGGATTCCCCATACCCGTCCCCCGCCCCATTCTTATGGGGGGAACGGGTAGGGGATGGGTTTTGGTTTTTTGAACGGGGTAGGGGATGGGATTCAAGGTCCCCGCCCCATACCCGCCCCATTTCCATCCCTAGCTACACATAAGTCTGCACCAACTACCGTCCTGGGTTAGTCTTGAGCAGAGTTTTGACTGGATTTTAGGGGTTTCATCTTTTGTTTTTAGAGTTGAAAAATTAGTTTGTTTTTTCAATTATTTTGCTGTGGTGAACTTACGGTTTTATATAGCATTGTTTGGGTATCTTCTGAACACTATATTTGTGTTTTGATGTTTTATGTATCTGTCTTTTGTACACCAGCAATGTAGAACATTGTCGTTATACATAAGCACAAGAATTTGTGGACGATGATATGTGGATTGAGGCCTGCTCAAGAGAATCATATCCTCTCTTCACTTCAAAACCCATTGTCTTAGTTTACAAGCTTCATTTCATTTGGAGCCAGTTGATGCAGTCCCCCAACTTTGTAGGCCATGTAAGTTGTCTCCTTCACTTGGTATCAAAGCATTGCTCAAACTAAGAAAAAAAGGTTGTACTGTGAGGTGTGTTCCATACAAATCAGCATGGTGAGACATTCGACTCTCACATTTTCTCCGTTACCTTGTGTTGATTTTCTAGTCTCTTACATTTTCTCGCTACCTTGTTGATTTCCTAATTTATGCAAGGAAAATTAATTCTCAATGGCAACCTACAACAAATGTGCCGGGTATGGTTCTTCCGGTTGAGCAAGTAAAACAGAACTCAAACTAGATACTCCATATCCGATTCAATCGATGTGATTCACAGTGACCAGGTGATTACGATATATTTTGATCTATATTCATCGGTATGTATTAGTTATTGCTTCTTGATGTATCAGATGTACTAGAATGGGTTGTTTTTATTGTCACAAACACCAATTCATTTGATTTAATTTGTATTTATTCTGTGTACTCACTTAGTCCCGCTTATAGTGTGGGACTTTCTCGATGCATCACCAAGTTTTCCGTTGACCAATGTAACCAACAATGTAGAAATTGATCAAAGATTCTCGTTAATTATTTGTTTACATGACATCATATTTGCTAATTATTCGAATCATATACTTAACTAAAGTTGGGATTACTTTATATCTCCCATGTTATGCGCTAGTATGATGGGATAGCATCACTTATTTATTCCTCGGTTATAATCTCTTCTACTTAATTTAGAATAGTAAGTCTTTTGACGTATGTTTACTTTTAATGAAGCACCTATTTCCATAGGTATACGTTTTATAGTAGAGTATTACATTATTACTCATAGTAAGCTCGATGAGTCGACAGGTCCTCGACATCTCGAGGAACATCCGATGATTTTTTCATTCAAGGTTAACAACGACACTTATGACTATTCTCCGTCTCCTAGAATATATTAATTTCGTTTTCACGGTGATCGTATCAACTTATAAAAATAGTTTTGTATATGTAATCCTTGACGAATGTAATTGGATTCGAATATTATTTTATTTTATTTGTTAATGGTATAACATGATATTGGTTAAGGCGACAAGAAATTCCACAACAAAGGAAGGTGAACCATCCCCTCAAGAAACACCGGTTCACTAGCCGCAGATGATCATTTTCAGAATTATTTGAACTTGTACAGTATGTGCTTGCTTTCTCTAGTGAAATCTAGTCTTCGATTCTATCAACAATGGGTTTC
Organism: Papaver armeniacum; assembly: GCA_023531295.1. Taxonomy (NCBI): domain Eukaryota; kingdom Viridiplantae; phylum Streptophyta; class Magnoliopsida; order Ranunculales; family Papaveraceae; genus Papaver; species Papaver armeniacum. The sequence goes on from JAJJWW010006763.1 coordinate 82,745, forward strand.
GACATAATTGTTCCTTGATTGCAGCATCGAACTTGATGAAATAGAAGCTAAGTTTTTTCAGAGAGAGGAATGCTTGAAAGCTAAGTACCGTAAGATGTATGATATCTATTTCTAGAGCACATAATCCACTACGTAAAGAAACATTTATTTCAAATAAGCCACCTTTAAAGCATAACTCTTGTTGTTGTCTGTTAAATTTCAATTGTGATTTTGTTTTCTCGATTCTAAAAACCTTGACCACCAAAAAGCTTCAACTGAATTTTGAGACTTTTTTTTCTCAGTTTTTTTTTTTTTTTTTTTTTTTAATTGCAACCAAGATTTCATCTCTAATGATCATTGAAGGGTTGAAATTAGTTTTTATTTCAAAATTTTCTGTGTTATTGTGTTATTGACACTAGTACAAAAATGGGCTTAGGTGACAGTTAAAAACTGTCACCGTAATACTTATATGACAGTTTTCAAAAATATTTGGACTGTCACCAAAGCCTCTCATTCTGAAAGGTCTTTAAGAAACTCATATTCATGATTCATGATCGTATGACAATGATTTCTTTCAAAACTCGTTATTATTGACAACTTAAGGTAACATTTTATTAGTAAAACTGCTCATCAAAAAATCAAATTCTTGCACTAAGGTAACAGTTTCTACATGAACCTGTCATTGTTCACAAGTTACAGTAACATCTTTTAAATAAAACTGTCACCAAAACCCATAATTGTACTAGTGATTTCTGCATAAGGGGTCATTATTAAAAAGAACTGTCACATAAGCGGTATTAAGGTAGCAGTTTCTTCATGAAACTGTCACCGTAAAGCTTAATTTACAACAGTTCTGTAAGTCTTCATTTCCCGTTAGGTAGATGGTCAACATCATCACATATAGTAAGAATACATGGAAAATAAAAAGGAATATATATTTATTTAAACAAAATGTTTTTACAGACTCTCTTGTATGAATGCCTTTTACAAAACGCTAATTATACGTGAGTAATTAGCATCACCAAGACACCAACTATCAAACATTAGTATCAAACCAAAAATAATATAAAATCAAACAATGTAAGCTCACGACAAGACCCCTGCAAGATAAAAGGATCCTTCACAAGGAGATACCCACACAACAAAGTCAATCCCATAGCAATACTTCTTGAACAAGACAGCTAATGTAAACTTGCGTACACACAGAGAGCCTGGTCAAGCACACACTTCTTGACCGCGTTCTACTCAAACAATCTAACTGCATAAGCTTTCTACATAATAACCTAGAAAAAATCTTCACATATGACACGATGGAAGCAATGTCAATTACCACTTAGAAAAAATATGTATGAATGTAATGGTTATCAACATATGCATATTCTAAGAGACACACCTTAGCATAATAACCTAGTTTTCCGTACTCACCCAACCTTCTCTTCACCGACAAATTAGTTTTGATGCTTTCAACAATTAATCCAAGATGAAATTTTATACCCCTGGAATTGAAGGATAATCAATTCGGTAGAGCCACCTCAAGCTTTCAAATTTCTCGCGGAATGTTTCCACCAATAACTAAATACCGAAGTTTACACCATAGACTTGACCAATGCATGATAGCTTCAAAAAGATACATGAACCCCGATTTTTCGGGTTCAAAGATTTATTGCAATAACATGAACTCGACTTGCTAACTGATCGGTATTGCAAAAGATTAGATCACGGGATGCTTTGCGCAAAAGAAGTTAACGACATGGCTTGGTTATATTATCTTAAGTTGTTGACACATCGGCAAAAGAAATTAATCTGATTAAAACATGGACATAAAAGAGATAATAAATTACTAGCATCAAGTGAGTATGAAAAATAACAAATTTGACCCGTAGAAAAAAACATGAATGATGAGAATGAGATGAGAAAGATTTTCCAGATAACCTCATTGAAGAGGTCACAAGAGATTTAAACATTACGATGAATTCTATGCGCTTAATCTCGCATAGAAATAATACATGAGCAAGCATGAAACAAGAATAACAGTTTTACAAGACACATCGAACTAATTTGAAAAACTGAGTTGTTTCGAATTTGTGGAATTACACTCAAAGTAAGCATACCTTTGAAAGTTCCTTACTTTGATGGGGAAAACCCATCGTATAAATGGCCCATCATACCTGGACACACCATTGGAACCCATAAAACTCGGGTCACCCAAAAAAAAAATGTATTGGCTAGAAAGTTTAGAAAAAAAAAAAATACTTCTAAATAAGTTCAGAAATTCTCACTAATGGCGAGGCATTTGACCTTCTTCTAAGTGCTAAAAGCGGAGGGGCACTTCACCTTCACGTTTATTAAGTCTAGAAGATGATTTTGGATATAATTACTATTCCGATGCAACCCGCCTATCCACCTTGAAAATCAATGAATTGATAAGAAACTTCAGTATGAAAATAACAGAAGAATAAACATAAAAATCAAATATAAATCCACCGAAAGCACGAGAAATCGCATACAATCAAGCAACAATATTTATTTCGCTAAAGAATTACATTGATTAGAGAATGTAGCGTAGAAACGAATAATCCCGAAGGAAAATAAAAAAACTTGTTCCCTCATTCGCGCAAAGTGGCTTTTTAAGGTTTTGTGCCCCATTAGTGGACCAATCAAGCTAATCGGCACGGCATATTATAAAACCAACTCCCCGATCCTCAAGTAACTAGCTAGTGAATCACTTATAAGCAAGTGAATCAGATAATCACTTGGCACATTCCAAACAATTTATATGGCAAAACTAGGTTAAGCAAAAGGTTTACAGCTGTAATAGATATAAATAAATGGAGCAACAATATATCAAGACTATAAATACAAGATCGCTAATCACCCAAATCTTCTCTTTGTATTCCTCAGAATAAACCCAAAGATGTTGTTTCTCAAATTTTGAGTAACTTATGTCTATGGAAAAATACACAACAGTGATCATGTCACATAACCAAATTCTTAACATCTATAGAAGTAGAAACTAGAAACTACAATCCTAATTACGAGAAAAAAATATATGTTATCTTGATCAAAATTATGGTTTATAATCTCGTAATTCATTATCACTTCTGGTTATAGCATACGCATTCGACAGCCCTAAGAGCATAAAGAAGATTCAGGTTTCAATGTATCGTGTATTTCACCCTGAATAAAATTCACTCCAAAGATATGAAATAATGAGTACGATCGTATAAGTACACCCGCTTTCGATTCTTTTAACCCAGCTTGAATTATCGTGAAACCTAATTCAACACTAAGGAAAACCATTTGTTCATCAGTTCTTTCGCACAAAACAATAATGAATACAGATGAAACGGTTACTTTCAGCCAATCTACATGACAATAAGCATCTTAAAACTTCGGCCAAGCCTTCACAAACTGCAAAGCTAAGTATGAAATAATATTGTTGACTTTTGCACCATCTCAAATATAAACACATGCATACTTGGGTGCTCAAACAAGCAATTCAACTTATGAAATTTTCCGGATTAATAGATGATTATCCACTAGCACTTGCAAAACAAATTGAAAATTAATTTAGCAAAAAGCAATATTGCAACATAGAAGCCAGAACTAATCTTATCCAAATACTAACCAAAAACCATAACGAATCACTTTCCTTCAATATAAGAATACAAACGGAAGAACAGAAGATTAATACAATACCTTAGACGGAGCAAAAGTAGCCACTTCACCTGTCACTAAGCCATATCCTTGAAGAAAGTGAAAACTTGAAACTGGATCTACTAAGTCTATCAAATGAAGGCAATAAGCTTTTAGTACAAATCCCTGAACCAATTACTTGTACCGACGCCATTAGAAAAATCCTACAAAACAGATGATATTAACAACTTCTTTTCATATGTTTAACTCAAAATCAATATCTTTTTTTAATACTAGATTAGAAGGAATTCATTAGGTTAACATTGGAAAATTGGAATCAAAAAATTTGGGGAAAGAAAACATGGTAAAAAACAACAACAAAATTAGGGGTTCCACTACGAACGAAATAAGGGGGATTAGTATCACCCCTTTGATTAGTTCATCTAATCTGTTATAAATTCGATAATTTTGGCATCCCTTTTTAGGGAAATAAGAATTTCGAGATTGAGAAGGTCAATCGGGCAGGACGACAATTATGTTAGGATTGAAGTAAAAGATGAACCCTAGATTGAAGCAAAAGATGTGATCCCATATTTTGCTAAGAGAAAAAACCAATGAGAAGAGAGGGATTTCCCAGAGAAATAAGAGGCGAAGATTATTGAGAAATTGTGTTTAACCTTCATCTTTTGGGATTTCCCGTGAGAAATAAGAGGCGAAGATGTGGAGACTTCGAGACCCACTAACAGAAGTTACAAAGCGAGACTCCACCACAAAGACAGACCACTACTAGGCACTTGAACTAACAACATCGTGAGTTTGAGAATGTTTTGTGCCTTTGTGGTAGATTTGTATGAGTAGCAGTTTTGGATCATATAAGTGGCGGTAATTACAAGAATCTGTTATCTATATTTTACACTTCTAAGAATGTTTTATATAGATAAGTCACTATAGCTTAAAAATAGTAACGGTTCCAAAATCTGTTATTATACTTGATGTATGGTAACACTTTTATAATAAAACTTCCATTGTATAATAGTTCAAGAACAGCTTGGAAAACTGATCATGACAGTTCATCGCTAGTGGTGTGAGTTTTAGTAAGAAATCGTTGCCTATATCTCATAGCTTTTACATTTGTAATGATTCATTAGTGAACTCATCACGGTTATGATTATTGAACTGTCACCAAAGCCCATATTTGTACTAGTGTGAACTAGTAAAGCATTTTAGTACGTACAGAATAATTTGAAGAACGATTTGAATTTTATGTTTTTTCATTTTCTATTGATGATGTATCCGAGTTGAAATTTAGGGTCTGAAGTGTTTTCTTCTATTCTTTTCATTGGTTTCTATCTCTTTTTAATTCGTTTCTATTTTGGTTAAATTATTTAACTCGTTTAGTTTTTCTTAATTTTAATCACCTATTAGGGTTTAGATTTATATAATGGGTATTTGCGATTTAGTGTTTATCTAGGATAATCGCTGTTAGTTATTATCCGCCTTTCATGTTTGCGAATAACAGTGTTTCTAGTTTCCAACATGAATGGGCTGCCGCAGTGGAACGAACTTATTGGTGAAGGTGGTTGCAGAAGGATAAAATCCTCTACACTGCCGGAAGTGTGCAAAAAGCTTCATTTGTTGATTTGGAAATCTCTCATTGCCGAGCTTAATAATTTGTGTAGACTCATGCGGCTTATGAGTCGTTTCTTGAGTTGGAATAGGTTTGAATGCTTCGCCCCTTCCTAGACCCTACGTAATGCATAATGTTTAATGAACGGATGGACTATGAATTTTTGGAGCTTAGTGAGTACAAACCCGGATCCCGACTTTCATCTCGCTACCAATCCCTCAATAACATTCTATGTCATGTGCCCTTGATGTCTTAGTATTTGGTGTCTTTATTTTTAATGTACAATGATTATGGATGTTAGCACACAAATATGTTCCAAGTTTATGTTGTCTTATTGGTTAACTGAGAAGAGGTGGATGGATTTTGTAGTTTACTTTATTGTATTATTTTAGAATAAAATCTATATATTGTTTTTGCATTGTACTCTTTGTAAATCACTTTCAAAGTCGTTTTACCGAGGGCCTTCACCAAGTGAACGGAAACGACGGACCTAATGTTGGTCGAATTCTTTACCAACGCCGCACCTAACATTCTTAACCAATTATTTTGCGGCTAAACTACTCTACCAACTAAACTTCGGTGGTTAAAGCCTTTGACCGTCAAAATATTGGGTGGTAAAATTCTTAACCAACTACATCAAACACCTTCACCAAATGAAATTTAGATAGTCAAAACCTCTAGCAGCTGGCGACATTATATAACTTCCACCTCTACCAATGATGTATTAGTCTCCAAAGAACAACTAATTTTGCGGGTGAAGAATTTCAAAGAACAAATACTTTATGCTTTTACCAACGATAGCCAATGATTATTGAAAATTTCAACCGACCAAATATTTCGTTATCTATTATAGTTGAAAGATATCTCTTCCAGTAGCATGATTGGTCCAGGTCTTTAGCAAAGCAAGCTTTAGTCACAGAGCGTGTCTGTTGCCGAACAGATTGCTAAAGAGCTCCATTCGCGAAAAACGGCCTTGTACCCACTGAATTAGAGTAGTCGCTAAATCCCAAATTTCTTGTAGTGCATGTGTGATTACTTAAGATCGGTTTTACTAGTAAAAGTTATACCAATACATAAGTCAGGCCTTTGTGAACAAGTTATACCAAGAACACAACAAGTTGTGAGCGGTTATACTCTATCACACATATTGGTTGTTCATAAGATATGATAAAAATACCAATAACACTGGGCAATTTCCGCTTTCGGTTCACAAACAAGTTTATGAACTTACTTCCTTAGAACACATGTAAACATTGTTCCCTAGGATGAAATCCTCACCTCATACCCATACATAATCACAATAGCATTCAAATAATTATGGCGATGTCTTATCTAAAAAGTTTAATGGTTAAGCAATAAACCTCGTATTGTATTCCTTAATACTATGTCTATCTAGAGTTCAAATATGCTTCGCAGCTTATGTTTTCAATATGCACGACTTGAAAGATACGTTGGGGAATGAAACAGTTCAAGTCAAATATCACTAACGTCAAGTGGAAGGATGATTGTTGTCATTGTAGCTCCTTGCTTCTTCACATCTTCAAGTCTTCGCAATACTTGTAATGTCTTATATCCTAATACTTTCAATTTAATCTATACGAAGTTTAACTCTAGTACATAATCAAGCGACTCTTAACATGAGTTTTGATTCACTAAAATATGACAACCAAACTTGACATACCAACGCTTGGTGGGTTCAACCGAGCCATGCTCTAACAGTGTATAGTCAAAGTCTATATAGAAAAACGACCTTTGTATCAAAATAGGAGATAAATAGACTTTTGAGTGATAGATAAGTTCAAGTCTCCACATACCTTTTAGTCGATGAAGATCCACCGGTTCCTTGAGTAGTCCTTCGTCTTGTATGATGATTGTCATGGAGTTCTTGAGCTCAACTACACTTTCTATCCTAGTCCGAGACCTTAGCTATAGTAGACTAGAAATCAAGACTTACAGTTTTGATTACTAACATTGACAGACATGCTTGAGATAGCAACACATGCGAGTTCGACCGAGCAATGCTCTAACAATCTTCCCCTTTGTCGGTTTTAGTGACAAAACTATCAATACAGATGGAATACAAAAATAAATAAATGAACTTTTGTAGATCCTATTCCACATGTCTAATCTTGAACATTACTCAAAATCTTCGTCACTTCCAAGTACTCTAATGATCCCAAAGGTTGTAAGTTCAGCATCATCGTTGTTGAAAATCCGTAGCTATCACAACGAGAAAACAAGAGTTATCAATCATTGTTATACATTGTCATAGTATCATTACACAGCGTTAAAGTTCAATTGTATCACAACTTCGACAACAATACTATGGTGATATGTATCACTCCCCCCTTAGTCAATACTCCATCTCACATGGAAACTACTCCCCCTTACATAATGATCCGAAAACCAGTCCATCGATCCAATGGTCAAGATCGTTAGGATATTTTTGTCTTGTTTCAGCCCTTATAAACCTAGCATTTTTAGGGGCCACTCAAAAGGAATTAGGGGCCACTAATAAGAAAAAATAGGGTCACCCAAACCTAATTTGAAGGCAGCCCTTAACTCGCGTAAGTTGTAATGGCCAAACTACCCTTAAATAATCGGTAGTTAAGAAGACCAATTCGCTTCCGAATTTCAATCGGGTACAACATTACATCTTTTTGAAGAAAAAAATTATTGAGTTTTTGAGTCGTAAAGAAGAAGAAGAAGGAAGAACCACCATGAACCACCACTATATTCGGAGGTTTATATTGTTACTCGAACCTCCGAATATAAAGTGGCCCAAAAATCGATTTTGGAAAAAAACTCAAAATTTTGAGTTTTGTACTAGTCATACTCTAAGACCAAGTAACTCATTTGACTTAGGATATGTGTTGGCTCCCAAATGAGAACCACCATGAGCCTTGGAATATAGAGCTTTGGAACCACCATGAGGCTCGGCATATAGAGCTCTCGGCACTACTATATTCGTAGAGGTTTATATTGTTACTCGAACCTCCGAATATAAAGTGGCCCAAAATCGTATTTTGGAAAAAAACTCAAAATTTTGAGTTTTGTACTAGTCATAATCTAAGACCAAGTAACTCATTTGACTTTCGAATATGTGTTGGCTCCCAAATGAGAACCAGGATGAGCCTTGGCATATAGAGCTTTGGAACCACCATGATCCTTGGCATATAGAGCCTTGGCACTACTATATTCGGAGGTTTATATTGTTACTCGAACCTCCGGATATAAAGTGGCCCAAAAATCAGATTTTGGAAAAAAAAACTCAAAATTTTGTGTTTTGGACTAGTCATAATCTAAGACCAAGTAACTCATTTGACTTCCGAATATGTGTTGGCTCCCAAATGAGAACCACGATGATCCTTGGCATATAGATCCTGGCACTACTATATTCAGAGGTTTATATTGTAAATCAAACTTCCGAATATAAAGTAGCCCAAAAATCAGATTTTGAAAGAAAAAAATACTCAAATTTTTGAGTTTTGTACTAGTCATAATCTAAGACCAAGTAACTCATTTGACTTCCGAATATGTGTTGGCTCCCAAATGAGAACCACCATGAGCCTTGGCATATAGAGCGTTGGAACCACCATGAGCCTTGGCATATAGAGCCTTGGCACTACTATATTCGGAGGTTTATATTGTTACTCGATCCTCCGAATATAAAGTGGCCCAAAAATCAGATTTTGAAGAAGAAAAAAAAAACTCAAAATTTTGAGTTTTGGACTAGTCATAATCTAAGACCAAGTAACTCATTTGACTTCCGAATATGTGTTGGCTCCCAAATGAGAACCACGATGAGCCTTGGCATATAGATCCTTGGCACTACTATATTCGGAGGTTTATATTGTAAATCAAACTTCCGATTATAAAGTGGCTCAAAAATCAGATTTTGGAAGAAAAAAAAAAACTCAAAATTTTTAGTTTTGTACTAGTCATAATCTAAGACCAAGTAACTCATTTGACTTATGAATATGTGTTGTCTCCCAAATGAGCATTACTATATTCGGAGGTTTATATTGTATATCAAACTTCCGAATATAAAGTATTCGTAAAATATAGTTTGCGCACACTTCCGATTGTGCAACAAAATTCAACAGTTTCAATATGTAACATTCCTATTTTGCAAATCATCGTTAAATTCATAAAGATAACTAAGAAACCATTCATAATCCATAAAACTAATCATCTACAAACCATACAAATAATTTAAGAACATATAATCCGATCCATAAAACGACATAATCCAACACCAACTATGAAACCCATAAACATAGTTTAAGAACATACAGCTCCTTGTGCAGCTCTTGGATCTATACCTTGTCGAGCGCCTTGTGTAGCACTTGCCTCTAAACCTTCTACACCTCCTTGTGCAGCACTTGGTTATACACCTGGTTGAGTACCTTGTTGGGATTCATTTTGAGGACTAGAATTTGCATTAGCACTCCTTGCTCTCCTAGAACTAGCTGGTACCTTCTTAGACCCTTCTACACAAGGCCCTAAGTCAGTTGTCTTGGGGGCTTGATTAGCTCGACTTTGCCTAAACAACAAAATAAAGAAAAATGGGTTCGTAAGAATCCGTTTACAAACTACAAAATTGGAAGAAAAAGCACATTAATTGGACCCGAATATACACACGGTGCTTAAAATTAAAATAACAACTAACCGGTTATAAATATTCGGTAGTAAGGGTTCAATATTACATTCCGATTATAAACAATCTAAGGCAAAGACAATATTGTTTCTCTGAATACACCTTAATCGGATGATAAATAAATGTATTATCTACCGAATAAGCATCATTTGTATTACAGAGAATTCTTAAGTTGTATTATATATAATCGTAAGTATATCAAATTTCATGTTCTTCTAATATTAAAACATATATATTCGGAGTAGATTGACTTAGAATACGAGTCTCTACGTCTTCTAAACATAATATATATTCTAAGTCAAAAAAATCTAACTTCGAATATGTCCAATTTATATCCAAGTGAGACACAGTGTCATATATTCGATAGAAAACCTAAAAATATTTCTTCTGAATATGGTCGATGTTCTTCATTTCTGATGAGCACGGCCATTTCGGAAGTTTATTAGCATGCAAATCTTCCGAATCTGTGTAAATAACCCAAACCCTAGTTTTTTTTTTCATCAATTCATCAAATTAGAGCGATGGAAACCCAAAATATGATTGAATCTTACCTAATTGGAGCTATTTGGAGTTGCCCGAGAGTTTGACTATCAGATTCACCGCCTCCAATCACATCCGCGGCTTCATCTTCTTCGTGTTCTCCTTGTTCTTCGTTTTCTCTGCGCCTACTATATGTTTATGTTTTAATCTTTCTGCAAAATTTTGGTTGAAATGAAAAAAAATTGGTTGAAGAAGAAGAGGTGAAGAATAGTCGAAATGAAAATTTTTTGACTTTGATTTGATTTATTATGGGAAGGGCATGAAGGTAACTTCAAATCATATATGGTATCCCTTAACTAGTGTCCTTGGATGGGTATAAATGAATGGCCCCTAATTCCTTTTGAGTGGCCCCTAAAAATGCTAGGCTTATAAATCATGCAAAAACGTATGATTTGCCTAAATGTATAATTTTGATCGAAAAAATACGGCAGCTAATGAGATTATGCCAATTGACGCCTTGGTGCTCATTTATTCATACGCTGTAAATCAATATTCTGGCTACTAAATTTTGGGATGATAAGAAACTCTAGTAATTTTACTAATGAAAAATTCATTCACCGAGTTATGACACACTAAGCAAACCAAAATATCTACAAACGAAGATAGATGATAAAAATAAAATTTTCCTTTTGTTGATAAAAAAAAAACGATAAAAATAAATTTACCAACCATCGCCAATAAATTTAAAATTCAAAGAATGTCGACCTTTACAAGGCCTAGCTTCAAAAAATAAATAAATTCGAAGAGGTCACATAGAAAATAAATAAGTACTTCAAGGAAACATAGAAAATGAATAAGTACTTCAAGGAATATAGAATACATATTTTACAAGCGGAAATGCTATTCCGCTCTCTATGTACCACTCTATTCACAACACTACCTGTTGTGGCATGCTTGCCTGTCCTGCCACTGCCACGGTTCCCTGTCCCACTACTGCCACGTGATTATCATTCACTCTGTTCTCTTCTTCGATTCTAGAGAGACTGAATTTTCTCTTTTTTCCCTCTGTCTAACTCTCTCTGCTGCTTTTAGCAACTTCTCCTCAACTACTTTTGAGTGATGAAAATCATATAATTCATTAATATTTGGAACCCCTAAAATTTTGACATCCATCACAAGACTAATTGATAAATCATCAATGAAGAAGCATAATCCCAATTGAAAATTGAGATCCACAAAACCGAAATGCAAATTTTTCGTCTTTTTGTTTATGGTTTTATTAACTACTTTTATGTGATCTACATTTGCTGTGTTTTCTTAGATTAGGCAGATATCATGAGTTTAAAATCGATGCTAATCACCATGAAAAAAAAATAATTTGATGAGGGATTTTCGTTCATGTTAATTCAGCTTGTTCATCCGAATCAAAATTTCAGCATCATAGAAACTAAATTGATTACTCTATGTCTATAGAATGAATTTAGTTGGTTATTGCTTGCCTATTATCTTAGGCTAAAACCTAAAATAATTTCCATCCACCACAAATCTATCATATTCACTTGAAATCTTCATCCTGTTTCAGTTTTTAAGTTCAAGAACTTATTATTTAGGTTTGAGAATCATAAGATACAAAATTTATGATTTTTAGGTGAGTATCATTTTTGCGTTTATTGTCTTCTTAATCTTATAATTTGCATTTTGGATACCAAGAAAAGATGATGAACTAACTATTAGCAGTAAGTGATTTAGTTTGCAGGGATTTATTTTATGGAAGGAACTTCTCTATTTATCTAAGATCTAACCTTATGGAATTTGATCATCTGAGATATCACCAAATCAAATGTTTACATCTTCTGACCTAGAATCTTTAATGACTAATAACTGATTACTGCAATTAGGGAATTCATTTTGTGACATTTTGAATAAAGATTGAAGATCTGATTATTTGAGATGAACAGGGAAGACTAATTGATAAACAAGAACAAAAAAAGTAAAAGATGAGTTTTTGGTCTCTGAAGAGAGAGAAAGTATACACGTTTAGCTTTAGTTACCACGTGGGCTTCCACGTCAGTCCGTGCATTGAATAGAGCTCTATTTAGTGAGCTCTTTTACAAGGCCCAGCTTCAAAACTGCCCCCTGTCCATCGTACAGCTCCTTCTTCTGCTCGGCTTATCTCCAGCAGCCTTCAAAGAAGCAAAGGTGTTGGACATGAGGAATTGTTACGATTTCATCCACAAGAAGTTTCCAACTTCCTGTTCTTGGATATAACAATAAAGAAACCCCTCTAACTTTGAAAATAAAAGATAACTTACTATTTAATGGAGAAACATAATGTACATACACAGGCCCAGCTTTACAAATACCCCGGGACTTTGTCACGGTCAACCATATAGTCTATAGAGATTCTTCTTCTGCTTGGCTTTTCTCCAATAGCCTTCAAAGAAACGAAGGTGTTGACATGAGGTGTTGTTACGATTTCATCCACACCATCATCATCCACAAGTAGTTTCCAACTTGCTGTTCTTGGGTTATAACAGTAGAACCACGTCTCCAACATCGAAAATATAACTTCGCCGTTCTTTGTTAGCAGTATAGGCCAAAACAAATTTGCATACTTCTCATGCATCTCGTACACTATACTGAAGTCCTTGATCCAAATCTTATTCTTCAAGGACCATATTTCAATATCTGGAGTTATCAAATTTTGGTAATAAAAACATAAATTACCTCCCAACACAACAAGTCCAAAATGCTTTTCGGAACAGCTACTTCCAGTGAAACAAGGAGGGTTCGGAACAATCAAGAACTCTTCTTTCACCAAATCGAATGCGTAGATGTTCGAACGCTCGAGCCAGTAAATAGCTTCATTAGCAAACGTTCCCGGCAATTCATAACATCCCCAGGGAAAATTATGTATCTTTTTGTTTCTCCACCCACAACCACTACCAAGAGTGTATACTTGGACCTGTCCCGCCACCTGATAGCCGTCGAATAAGATTCTAACAACTTTGTACTCATTGGTGGAACAAACATATCCGAAACCTTGAGCGAGACGAAGAACCCTGGGACCACTTCGTACAGGTACGTTGACTTTAGGGAGATATGTGTGGTCTCCGGTAACAGGATTACAAATGTAGATGGGATCACTGATTTTGTCATGGTGTCTACCTAGACATATCAAGCCATTGCATGATCCAACCAAGTACACCCTTGATGTATGAAAACGCATACGAGGATGTTTAATCTTTTTAAGTGTTGTCTTGAAGTCATATTGCTTATCAGTATTAATCTTATCATTGTACCGTCCCCCATAGAAAAGGGCAACTTCTTGACTGTTCCCATCGACGCTACGAGCACAAAGGAGGCCGCTGTCCACATTAGCAGCATCACCATGGTGAAGTTGCTTAAGCTGCCTCCGTACGTGCATGTTAGTAAAATAAGTTCTTTTGCGAGTAAGGAGACTCAGCCAGTTCTTGCATACTAGTTTACAGTCTAAAACGGACTCAACTGGTACCCGAGAAAAGATGTCTAACAAAATATCACAAGGAAGATGCTTGATGTGTCCTATAGTTGCATAAAACAAACAATTAGGTGTTATCTCATTGAACTAATAATGAAAACAGAATTATGCCTACCAATTTGTAAGAAACTGAAAATAAATAAAATCAGAATTTTGCCTACTGAAACTGATTAATTTTTTAAATAAACCAGAAGATTTTGTTTAAGAAAATTTAAATTGGACCAATAAACGACTTCCTAAAAAAATTATTCCAAATCCATACCAAACTGAAAAAAGATAGCATATAGTGTATTTTTTGTTTACTTGGTGTATATCAAACCCTAAGAAGTTGGAAGTTTTTGATGTTACCTGACATGTTTTTAGCCTGGTTGACATCAACCTTGATGTCAGATGATGAATTTCCCTGGAAGTTTTTGATGTTACCTGACATGTTTTTAGCCTGGTTGACATCAACCTTGATGTCAGATGATGAATTTCCCATGTTGACTTTCAAAGGTATTCTTTTGGTGGTTGTTTGGACTCCTGAACAAAAGAAAAATTCATCAACCTTGATGTCAGATGAAGAATTTCCCATGTTGACTTTCAAAGGTATTCTTTTGGTGGTTGTTTGGCCTCCTGAAGAAGAAGAAAAGTGACCTTATATGTTAGAAGATTTCTAAAATCTTAGAGCTAGTAATTGATAGATAATAATTAATTAAACAAATCGAAGGGTTATAGATTACTTCTGTTTTATTATTGAAAATTACCCTACATCTAACAAAGGGGAAAGGGCTCAAACTACATCAGAGGTTATGGATTACTTCTTATTATTTGAAAATTACCCTATTTCTAAAAAAAAAAACCATATATTAATCTACCTCAGGGGTTTGCAGAGATACAAAGAGGTGGAGAATTTGCATTCCACCGAAAATTAGCCAATTTGTATATATCAAGAATGCCAATAGTTTATGGGGGCTGATATCAATTTTTTCAAAGCGTACAATGAGGCTTCTAAATTAGGGTTCTGTGTGGCACGTTTCACCCGCACGTGCACCATAACCAAAATTATTCCCAAAACACATCTGAGATGATCATGCTAATTAAGAAGTTCTGAGAAAGATGATTTTCTTTTCGAGGTTATGGAACTGGTGATGATTATGCTAATTAAATCAAGATATCAGCTATACACCCTTAATCAACATATAGCACAAGGAGATCATCTAACTATAGCAATCATGAGTTCCATCATAGACTATAGATTCAATTGACAATAACCTCTTTGCCTTAATTCTGGGTATAAAATTAATTGAAAATCTCTTTTGTAAAAACAAAAGAGTATGAAACTTACCATCTTCAGCATATGGGAAAGCAAGACAAGGTGCAACCTTTGGTGATAGTGTGAATCTGCTGTCGCCTCTAATTTGACAAAGATCTGATTTCTCCATTGCGGCTGGCTGAAATTCAAGATGAGAAGAGAAGAACCTTAAATCTTATTGTGTGGATACCGAACAAGGGAAGAACCAATAGTATTTATAGGGAAAGAAGGTATCGCTCCTTTTCCTTTTCCGTTTCGAACACCAACTTAGAAACCGAGTCGGATACGATCCACCGTTTTTGCTTGCCAACCGACTTCCATATTTAAGCCAAACTAATCTCTCCTTAGAGAGAGCGCTATGGGTAGCGTCACTCTTTCAGACGAAATTAAGGTATAAGATTACACGGGAGATTATCCCCATTTGAAAAAATTAAGCTAGTCGCCCCGTGTGGGTTAAAAATTTGTTACACACGGAACATGTTCCCCGGTCTAATAGAAAAATTTGCCAAGACGGACAGGACATGATCCGTCGTATGCTTGTTTTCTTAGTTCTAGACGGATGTTAGTCCTCTTTCGTATGAAAGAGTTAGTATGCAAATGAAGACTACCCATACCCCTTGCTTTATAGAATCATTTTCCTTTTCTCTTTCGATTTGGCTTTCTTCGGCTCTCAGAAATGGAAGCTTGTATTATAATAAGGAAAGGGTCTCAGCTTTCAGACGAGTTATTTTATACCTTGACAAGTTTGTATTTTAGTTTAGACACCAAATATTAGAATTCGCCGTGTCCAAATCTGCTCATTTGTCTCGGACTAGATTTCACACCGTCGCAATGCTTACGGATCTGTTGTTATACTCACCGTGTCCAAACCAAGAATCTCCATGTATGGATACTTGGATGTTGGGCCCAGTTTTTAAGATTAATAAGTCATTAATGCAACATCTAACACTTCTTTTTCTTAATTAAACATAACATCCATGACATGAGATTCCATAAACATATATAGCTTGCTCTTGACAAGAATGAGTCTTGTCAATTTATATACCAGGGCATAGGTTAAGGTTAACATATGCCCTGGTATATAAGTTACCAGGACCAACTGGAACTTTTATAATCAACCTTAACCTATGCTCTGGTATACTCCCTCCGTCATTAAGTGACCTATTTACTTTTACATTTTGTCCCACTATTAAGTGACCTATATCAATAAACAATGAGATATTTCTAAAATTATCATTTTAATTGATTATAAGAAATATAAGAAATATGCATAATTTGATAGGCATGTTTATATTCGTTACATAAGTGTTTTAAAATGCTTTTCAATGGTATGAAGTTTGCGAACA
Source organism: Papaver armeniacum (assembly GCA_023531295.1). Lineage (NCBI taxonomy): Eukaryota > Viridiplantae > Streptophyta > Magnoliopsida > Ranunculales > Papaveraceae > Papaver > Papaver armeniacum. The sequence continues at coordinate 99,287 of JAJJWW010006763.1, forward strand.
TCCGTGGTGTAGTTTGAGAGATAAATCATTTCAAAATTTCACTAATTATTATCCATAAGGGTATAATTGTAAAATATGTCTGAAAATACTCTTTTCCCTTGTTTGCCTTAAAAATTGTGCAAACTTGAACTAGGTCACTTAATAGTGGGACGGAGGGAGTATAAGTTAACAGGAGTCCACAAGAAAATAAATGACGAAATCCTTATGAATAAAATGCTGGTAGTACTTGTAATGTAGGCCCATGTCAGTCTTCACTGATAAATGCACTGCAGTGATCCCAGCTTCAAGGGCGAGATTTCCTTATCCAAAGAAGAGTACTCAGTCACATCATAAGAATAGATCAATGAATACCTTTACGCGACTTTTAAGTGTGTTCGTCTCTTGTGCACTCAAGTCTCTGATTTCCTGTGTGGCATCCCTGTTAGCAGCTTGGTCTGCCTGGAATTGAATAGCATATTGCCTCTGTATATTTTTAGATTTTTAGAAGTTCCTGAAACGTAACCAGACAGTAGTGGTTCACTATTTTTATCAGATTTTTAGAACAAACACAACATGTTAAGTTATTGGTCTAATATATCAAGGATAAAGGAAGGAAGCAGTTTGTTCGTCATAGGTTCGGCTTATTGCACTTAGATAGGGAATTCCAGCTCCCAATACTTAGAACCTACTACCAGGAGACACATAAGTCAAAAGTTCTTCTGAATATTGAATTAGTTGTACAGAAGCATTCTGAAACTGGTTTACCTTCATTGGAGGTTACTTCGAGAATGGAGCATGACCATGGGCCACCTTCAAAGCAGTTTATCCCAAGTGATCCATAAAAGTATATAATGTTCCTTATAGGCATAGAAGACGAGCGTTTTATTTATCGCTAGTGTTCATGGAAAAAGTAGACACCTGCCGAGTAAACACTGTTATACAGTTCACAAATAAGCTCTGCAGTATCTCTGATTCATTGGTGATATAATGTCAAACCTAGCTTACTTTTCTTAGGTTCTGGCTGGGTTATCTATCTTCAATTACTTGGAACTTGATACCAAACAAAAAAAAATATTATCTGTTAGGCACAGTACATCCTTAAAGAGTTTTAATGTTTTATATTGTAAAATGTCGATTGTTTGTGTCAAATCAACCACGTACTGCAAAGCTATGTTGTCATGGGCGTAAGGCGCCGCGCGGCGTCGGGTGTAAAATCCCGAGCCGCAGCGAGGCGCGGCGAAGCCGCGGCGTAGAACAATAATTATCAAAAATAACTAATAAATGTTATGGTCTTGACATAACTGATAATTAGCTTAGACTTTCTATATTAGCTTGTAAATCTTAATGAAAAAGATTTGCAAAGGATCTGGAAAGATTTTTTTTCCTTTACTAAATGTTAAAGTAATTAACAAAAACAGCTAAGAATGATCTGTTTCTTAACATAATTAGCTTAGGGTTTTAAAATATTAATGTATGACTTGATGAAAAAGATTTTCCAAGGATTTTGGGAATATTTTTTTTCCTTTTTTGGCACAAAATGCCACTTTGGCGCCCAACAAACTGGCGCCTTGGCCTGAGCGCCTAGAAAGGCGACGCCTGGGCGCCACTTTTAAAAGTGGCATCTCCTTACCCACTGCGTGGCGCCCAAGTTCAGAATAAGGCCACTTTGGCGCCTAGGCATCGCCTTTGAAAACATAGCCGCAAAGAATCACGTAAATAACAAACCTGAGTGCACGCTGTGGGAATCTTATTACTCCTGAAGCTCACCATCAGACTCTATATCTGAAGCATCCATGAAATGACCTGCATTATAAACAAAGCAACTAAGTTAGCACCAAATTCATGATTTACCCAGATAAAATGACACTCAACATAAATCTGGCAGCTCAACATCGAAAAACAAGGTTAAGAAGAGCATGGCATCAGTCACATTTCATAGCGCAAATATTTTGAAGAAGTAAAGGAACCTTAAATATCGTCATATTAATTCTCCAAGGGATAAGAAATGACCTGCATTATAAACAAAGCAACTAAGTTAGCACCAAATTCATGATTTACCCAGATAAAATGACACTCAACATAAATCTGGCAGCTCAACATCGAAAAACAAGGTTAAGAAGAGCATGGCATCAGTCACATTTCATAGCGCAAATATTTTGAAGAAGTAAAGGAACCTTAAATATCGTCATATTAATTCTCCAAGGGATAAGATGTCGACCACTACCAGATTCTTAAGTACAGCCTACAAAAATCAAACAATGAGGAAGTTGACATTGTTTTCCCTTTTATAAAATACAATTAATGAATTAAGAGTAAAATCTAAATAACCAACATACATATATGGATCTGAATAGCAAACAAGAAAATACAAATGAGAGTTAAATGATGAATACAAATTGATACATCACATGTCTGAAAATTTCCAAATTCAACAACTGTAATATGACCTAGAATCTGGACTAATAATCCTGGTGTTAATATACTACTGATACAAAGACAAACCCCTATCTGTCATCTTCTTGCTTAATGTCTCTCCCTAGAAAGATGGGATTCAAAAGGTAATGGTGGGTGGTGGAGAATGTAGACAGATTTAGAATAGAGTCACAAACTAGAAAGAAAGAAAGAAAGAAAGAAAGGAAAAAAAAAAAAATGAGCTTCTACTGATCTAAATTAAGAGACAATAATGACTTACTCGCTACCAGAAAATGCTCCATATGGACCCTCTTAGTACGAACCCCACCACCACCACCACTAGAAGTAAGCTAAGAGCTCAAGGTCTTATTGAAGCTCATGTAAAACTTCCAAAATCAAGAGGCTTAACAAGAATCCATGATTTAGTGGTTTCTGTAATGCAAAATTCAACTCTTCGATGGCAAGCTTAATAATAACCTAACATGCCTATTTTGCCTCCTTTGGCCTTCCGCAGAAGGGTTAATTGCAGTAAGAAAAAACATAGTTTTATAGGTGCACACCATATGTGTAGAGTATATATGTGGATAGAGCTAAGTGACAACCTGAGATGATTTCCAACATACACCTACCAAGTCGAACTTCTAAGTACAATACTTTTGCACCATCAAAAAAGAGTCCCAAGTCTCCAATTGCTGGGCATTTACCAACTAAAATCCCAAACCTTAATGTTATTATCCTTAAAAACCCCTTACTTGATTCTGCTTTCTTAAAGATGCCTGCCCTCACACAGTAAGAGCTCCTCAGAATTCTGACGCTAGGATGTCGCTTGGCTGTAAATGAAGAAAGATGTAAAAAGTCAAATTACAGTAGAATGGCAGATATAACTTACGTGATTTTTTGAAAGTAAATACGTCCCCGACTGAATCAAATTGACAGGAGACAGTGATCACTGAGATTTCATCCCTTCAACTTGTTCCCAGGAGATAGTAAAACATTACATGCTTCATGCGTTAACGGAAACAACCTGTGCAAAATTAGTATAGCTGGAATTATGCCCTGCCAATCCATATGTTTTTATCCTCTAAAAATGTATGACAAAACGGCTAAAGTAGGAAAGCCAATCTCCAACATAATTTAGTATAACCCCAGCTACCTTGCAAAGCTGAAACATGGCTTTCTGTACTTCATTATAACCATGGTCCATTACCAGTTGCAGATCCAATACTGTTAACTTCGTCCATGAAAATGACTGAAGGTGTTTGCTCCTTGTGAAAGAAAAATTCACGTGTTAAATAAGTACCGAAACCACAAACTAGTAATTTCTACACACAATGCAGCTGGAAAGAGTAAATGATTAACAGATATGTTGTACTAGTCACATCTTCTATTGGTCAAAGAAAAGAAAAGAGACGAAAAAAGGTACAATTAGCACCATAAACTCCAACGAAGGTAACTAAATCGGTATAATGACCAGTTCTTCTGTAAGTAGTATATTATCTGTGCCAGCCATAAGTCTCCGTGTACCTAAAAGAAATCAACCAACAGTCTAGGTTACACCCACCAACAAACCAGTGAGTATCCACTGAGTATACACAAATAATGTAAGCGAAATCACTATCAGAAATTTCCATAAACAGCCATTGTGCATACAAATCTCAAATCCACAACGCAGCTAGATAATTCTTTAGACTCATAGGGTCCGTCTGGCACACTTATACTGGAGGTAAAAGAAGGGTGTGGTGCAATCAGAGGGAATAATCAGAGGTTAGAGCATGTCTTTACAGATGGAAGACGCATGACATACTTATTTACTGTGTCTAAATATTATCAGTAGATCTAATCTATTTCCTACTGGCCCTTTCTATTACGCAGACAAAATATAACACGAGTAATCAGTTTGGGTTTCCCTTAAAACACATTAAGACCAAGTAACAAGATTAAACTTGGCAAAGAAGAAGGAAATTAAATTCCAATAATCGACTAGAACAAGCAACTTTCCGACCTTGTGAACTGAAAACCAAAGTAAATAAATTCAAGTCATATATAATCACAGAAAACTTAGACTTTGATCAACCAGAAAACCAAGTTTACACAATCATCATAGCCTAACCGTCTAGAAAGAAATGTAATTAGCTAATCAATTAAACAAATTTTCTATTTCTTCCAATTTAAGAGCTCCGATCTACGAAACTCACAAATTCAAAAAAAAAAAAAAACAAAAAAATCGAATATATTTGAGAACAACTCAAATCCCAAAATATAGTCCACCCGCATGGAATTGAACCTAGTGAAATCAAAATGATGATAACACGAGAGAAGATTAAAAAAAAAAAAAAATTGAGAACCCATAGAGGAAATAAGTTTTTACCCAGAGCTGTTTGCATTATGAGAGCCAAGACAATCAAAGATCTGATTCCAGCAAAGAGCCCATCAACATTTTAACACTACACCACAGTCACCACTTGTAGACTTAACACACCCTAATTATTATTTTCTTTATTACAAGATCTGATTCTCAGTCAATCCAAATACAAATCATTTTTCAACAAAATGAATCTTAGAGTATTACTCTTGGCGGTTTTACTGATGGTAAAGAAAATGGAGAAGTTGAAAGGAAAAGAATATGCGAAGATGAACTGAAAGAAGCGGAGTGAGTACTGCCGACCGAAAAATAAAAAAAAAAGACCGAGTTAGAGATCGAGGAACCAAAGTTACCAAACGTTCAGACTCGGAGTTGATCATGCTCGCGTCAAAAAATCCTAGCGTCTGACCCGTTAAATTATTCTTTTAGACACGCGTCAATTCAAACACGTGCTCTGCAAAACCAACCAATCAGAAGAATATATGAAAGATACACTCGTTAGAAGAGTGTGAACAGATTTGGACTCGACTATTACAAAGTGGGTATATATAGACCCTTGTACACAAGAGAGTACATGCCACGTCTACTAAAACGTGTCAGGAACTTTTCCGATTGATGTCTTCGCTAAGTCAAGATACCTTCTTCACACTTATCCAGTGGTCAGCCACCGATTATATATAACACTCCCTTTGGTTATATTAAAGAATTAGAGAGTTCTTGGGATGAAGAAATTAGGTGGTGTAATCAACATTTCATGGTACAAGTTGTGTGACTACAATCAAGAAGTTCTTCGCTAAATGGTTTTATTTATCATATCTCAAGTGAAAGAAATAACCGTGTTTTTAGATCTATTTCAAATTCTCAAGACCAAGTTAGTATGCTAATAGTTCAAGATGTGAGATTTTTGTAAGTAGTATAAACGGTATGCGACCGTCTCAATCCTTCTATTTGTTTGCAATCTTTTCTAGGCAGCATTTTGAGCATTATTATTTGATTAAATTCTTATATTTATCCAAATAAAACAACAGGTGTCGACCATTACCTTACTGCGTCCATTGACATGGTTAGCGAGGCACGCAGGATTGAAAAGCAGCTCCGTGGTAATGGGATCGTTAAGGTTCTGGACGATAAGGATCAAAAGGCCCGTCTTAAAATGGTAAAGTCCCTTTAAGAATTTTCTGTTAGACTTTGTGTTGGTTTAGCAATATAACATGCTTTGTGTTTTAATTAATCTGGATTAGCATTAATACTAATCAGTGAGTAATGTTATATATTGTTTATCTTTTTTTTAAGATAAGAAATGGCATATTGGTTGATATCTTATATTGTAGGACTGTTTTTCAACTTATGATGGAATAAGTTTTCTTTTTAAACAAGATCTAGAGTGGAGTTCACTGGATTAGCATTAATACTAATCAGTGAGTAATGTTATGTATTGTTTATCTTGCTTTTAAGATAAGGAATGGCATATTGGTTGATATCTTATATTGTAGGACTGTTTTTCAACTTATGATGGTAGGTTGATTGACACATGTTCTACTTAGCATGAGGTGGACTCCACTCTAGATCTTGTTTAAAAAGAAAACTTATTCCATCATTCAAGAACAAGAAAAGATAGAAGTGGAAGTTTATCTAATTGCGAATAAATTTGAAGTTTACAAGCTTTCATGTTCTATTGTTTTCCTACAAACTAAGGTATGTACTTAAACTTCCTATCTATTGACATGAAGATATAGAATATGTGATCCTAAAGCATATAAAGAATAGTCTATCAATAGAAGTGTTAACCATGTTTACAAACTGACTTGTTTATAGCTATAAGAAACTAGTAAGCATGATTAAGGAGCTGATTTCTAACATTGGTATCGAGCCCTAGGTATAACATATTCTACATAACATGTCTTGGTAGTTGTTGTGACTATTATGAAATGAAAACAATTCACATATCAGTTTAAACATGAAGTTCCTAAGATTCAAATCATGTAGTATGTGTGTTTTGTTGTTGTCATGTTACAAGGCTGATCTAAAGAATTATTTGAACCCTTGTAGCAGTCTTTGGTGTGACTTTTATCGTTTCTATGTGTCGCCAAAGTGATACTTAGTGAGCTGATAAAAGCTACATATTTTCGTTATGAAAGGACTATGTAACATTGCATTTCAGATGTTGTTCGTATGACGATACCCAATGGTTAATTATACTTGTAACATCTGTAATGGAGCAAGATATTCTATTTATACGTAGTAAATGATAGATCTTTTCGACCCAAAGGTTTAAAAGTTCCGTTGAATACTATGGATAGGTTGATTAGTCTTGTTTTGTGTTTAAGACTTGGTATATTACAAGTTTACCCAATGGTGAAGTTGTGATTGTATCAAGTCTGAGATCAGAATATTGTTATCATGAAGTTTCAATAACAATTGTTAGTTCTGATTTATGCTATATGAAGTTTCATGTGCTGGTGTTGTAAACAACTTGTAGTATTATAATGATTTCTTATGTTTAAACTAGGGCTGCACAGGAACTGTCCCGTCCCATGAAACCGCATTCGGAACCGAAAGGAACCGCACGGTACCGTCCGGAACCGTAGTCGGATTGGACAGTACAAGTACAAAAACCGCAGGGCCTATAGTAGGTACAAGTAACGGTCCTAGGCTATTCCCGTCCCGTCCCGTCCCGTCCCGTGGTACCGAAGATATTTATCCGTTAATATTAGGGATTAAATCCAGGCCATTGATAGTAGGGGTTATACCCTTTTCTATCGTATTCTCCTCCATTTCTCGGTGTCTCCTCAGTTCCTTCTTTTTCTTCCCTCTCTCTGTCTCAGGCTTTCCTCTCGAGAAGAGAAGAGAGCATCGTTCCCACCATCTTCTAATCATCATCACCGGATTCACCATCAACTTCTCGGCCACCATCTTACAATCTTCCTTTTCTTTTTTTTTGCAAGTCCAGCAATGTGATAATGTAATAACTAATAACACCTATAATAGTTAGGGTTTTGAAAACTAATTAGTTTTTGCTCATTTATATGTAGTTTTTGTTGATTTCTTTAGATTTGAAACCGATTGTAATTTTTTGATTTTTGATTTTAGGGTTTTGGAATTTCTGGTGTGGTTCATAACTTCATATGGACTGATTGTTTGGTCAACAACAAAAAACAACTGGTAAACATTATTGAATCTATTGATGCATATGTGCAATGGAGTATCTTAATGCAAGAAATATTAAAGCATAAGATATATGTATTCTCACCTGATCTTTGAGATTCAATTTTAGAAATTTGGGGTATTTTTATGCATCTGGTGGTGATGGATAATTCATGTTGAATGCTTGCAAGGGTTTGTGAAAATTTGTTTCAATTTTAGCTCCGAAACTTGCATGTGGGTGTACAAAATCATGCCCTGGTGGCCTGGTGTGTTGGGGTTTTGAAAAGCATTATGAAATCTTTCTATGGCTGCTGCCTTAACTAGACTTCTGTCTTTAAGTTCTTTTACTCTCTAAACTTGAAAGTAAGTAATAAGTGTTCCCCGATTGGAATTGTACTTGAGCTAATGACGAATTACCCAAAGGCTTATGAGTTTGAGAGTTGATTTTGCAAAGGCATAAAGGGAGTTATATAGAGAGTCAATCCTTGTCATATTTATTGGTTGGCTTTCATTAATCACTATCCAGATGGCTAATTTTTGATTAGCCATCAAATTTTAAATGCTAAATAGTCGTATGGTTTCCCCTTGTAGTTTAGATAATTGATTTTCCGTTGAATATATATGCTTTTGGTAATACCATTTATATATATGCTACTCATTTGCAGACATATTAGGTGTGGTTCAACTGTCAGAGGTCTTGGATGCTTGATGCTCGGAGATGGAGTTCTTTTTTTCGCAAAGAAACTTATGAAAGTGGTCAATTGCCAAAGCCGAACTGCCGAAATGTTGTTTTTGCTTTGCTTTCCGTTTTTTCTACTTGAACTCTTAAACAATTGATGTTGTTGAACTTAGAAGTTTAAAGATTTTTCCTAAAGTATGTATGAATTTATTCAGGTCTTAAGACTCTTAAGTCCTAACAAGTAAAAGTTTTTAAACTTAGAACTTTCAAGATTTTCTCGTTTTTTTTTTTTTACATATGCAGTATGCAGACAGGTAAAGAACCGGTCATGTCCCGTCCCGTACCGAGTTAAACAGTGCAGTGTACTGGTCCGTCCGTACTGCACAGGTACTAGGTACAAGTACAAAATACAGGTACCGGCCATAGGGAGGTACAGGTACTGATCTAGGCAAAAACCCGTACCGTCCCGTACCTTGTGCAGCCCTAGTTTAAACACATATATATCATTTGTATATGCATCTTTTCAGTTACAAAAATGAATCCTGCACAAATTCAAGGTCTTGTGGCTGGTATTGAGCCTCTTAGTGGTACAAATTACCTGAAACGGAAGTCACATCTCGATATAGTTCTTGGTTATTTGGATTATGATATTGCCCTTAGAGAACCTAAACCGGACATGCTTGTCGACACTTTCACAAGAAATGAAAAACTAGATTTTAAATGGGAAAGGCAAATGAGAATGAGTATTACGATTATCCGTAGTGCGATTCCAGATGCCATTAGAGGTGGAATTCCATTGAAAGATACGGGTAAAGAGCTAATAGAGGTTATTCGATCACGGTTTCGAGTTCGGAAAAGTCTATGATTGGTACTCATATGGGTCGGCTTAACTTCTATGCGGTATAGTGGTGAAGGGAGTATTCGAGATCAAATACTTCAAATGGCAGATCTGATTTACAAGCTACGGGGGTTGGATATGAATCTTACAGATGATTTTCTTGTACAACATGCGATTAATTCACTTCCGAAACAATTTGAAACTTTTAAAGTTAATTACAATACTAGCGATAGGAAATGGGGTAGCAGAACAGCGAAACATAACCTACAAAGACATGGTTCATACCATGTTATGCACTTATACTCTATCTGAGTCCTTTTGGGGAGAAGCCTTACGGACAACAGCATAAATACTGAATCGTGTTCCAACTAAAGCAGTACCAAAGACTCCTTATGAACTGTGGACAGGTAGAAAGCCTAGTGTAAATCATTTTCATGTTTGGGGATGCGCAGCGGAAGCTAGGCTATATAATCCTTCGGAAAAATCTCTTGATTCTCGCACTACAAGTTATTTCTGTTTTGGTTACCCAAACAGATCAAAAGGATACAGGTTTTATTGTCCATCCAGATCTTTCGAAATTGCAGAAACTAATAATGCTAAGTTTCTAGAGAATGATAAAATTAGTGGGAGTGAAACTCGACAAGTTGTGTTTGAAGAAGAACATTATCATCCGGATGTTGAAACTTGGTTCGAAAGGAATCCACTATTGATGTTCCAGAATCATCTAAAGCTGCAGAAAAGGATGAAATAGTTCTTCGCAGATCTGCTAGACCAAGAAAAACCGTCGTAAAACCCGAATTTAGTACATTCATGGTAGAATCAGATGGCATTGTTGATGATTTGGAAGAACCATTAACATATTCACAAGCAGTGAATGGAAAGAATTCGCTCTCTTGGCTTCCTGCCATAGATGAAGAATTAGAATCAATGGACAAGAATGGAGTATGGGATATGGTGGATCTGCCAGAAGGTGCAACAACAGTTGGATGTAAATGGATTTTCAAAATCAAACACAATGTTGATGGGAGTATCGAAAGATTCAATGCGAGACTTGTTGCGAAGGGGTATACTCAAGAACCAGGTGTTGATTATGAAGAAACCTTTACTCCTGTTTCCAAGAAAGATTCGTTTTGAGTTATTATGGCAATGGTAGCTCATTTCGATCTGGAATTGTTTCAAATGGATGTGAAAACAGCTTTTTTGAATGGTGATCTAGATAAGAAAATTTATATGGTACCACCGAAAGGTTTAGCATCTAAAGATCAAGAGGTAAAGGTATATTGCTTGAAGAAATATATATACGGGCTGAAACAAGCCTCTAGGCAATGGTATGTGAAGTTTGATCAAGTAATATCCTCATTTGGTTTTGTTGAAAATGTGGCAGATAGGTGCATTTACCTGAAAAATAGTGGGAGCAAGTTTATCTTTCTGATTCTCTATGTTGATGATATCTTGCTTGCTACTAATGATCTTCACATGCTGTATGATACTAGGAATTTTCTCTCAACTAACTTTCAGATGAAAGACTTAGGAGAAGCTTCTTATGTTCTAGCACTACACCAAATTCTGGGATCCGTAACATAACTGAGATGTTACTAAAACGGGTTGTAACGGCTCATGCCTGTTGCAAAAGTGGGTGTTACATTTTTTTGTAACGGCAATACGGCCGTTACGAATTTTGGTTGTAACGGCCCTCGTGACAGGTGTGAGCCGTTACTATTTTGCCACGTGGTAACAGCTCAGGGCCGTTACGAATTTTTTTGTAACAACGCTGTCGTAACGTCCTCGAGCCGTTATTACGTGGCAGATTGTAACAGCTTAGAGCCGTTACTACGTGGCAGGTTGTGACAGCTTAGAGCCATTACGAACTTTTTTGTAACAACAAAAAAATTACTGCCATTCAACCTTGACCAGAGTCAAGGCTGGCCGTGATTCATTTTTCTCAGGAATTCTAAATTCAATACCCTCGCATACACCTTTCAATACATTCATAACCACACTCAACAACAATTTGTTCAATCTATGCTTATCATATTCATTCAATTCATCTCAGATTCATATAACAAAAGACTGAAATTTCTCTAAGTACCAAACTTTTTTTTTGTTTGTTAAGTATCAAATTTCTAAAGGAATACATGGAAGGTTCCAAATTTCTAAGGGAACACATACAAACTTACTAACTGCCTACAAAACTTGAATACATGGAACTTAAAAATCTTGAAGCTCCTTTGTTCTCCATCCTTTCTGATGAAATAGAGCATCATTCAAATAACTGCAACTAGTTAATTATATCCTTTGCAGGCTTGCTTTATTGAAAGCTTGGGCATCGAAAAACTCGATGTAGGCAATCCCGCAAAATACAATAATACGACTCAAAGACCTAGAGGAAATGAGTTGGTACCCAATTCAAAAAAAGAGAACAAAGTTACGTCCAATGGTACCAAGGATTTCAAATTATATCATTTAAAAAAATTCAATGAAAAACAGTCCACAAACACTTTCTTAGCCAAACCAACAAGTTAATAACCCATGGTTATGCATGGTTGATGAGCACGAAAGTGCGACGCATTTTCACCCATAAATACATTAGTTGGGACTCATTTTATCACTAATAAACTTGTTTGTAGGTGTTTTTGTGAAATAAGCTCTTATGGAGAAAGTTGCTCGAAAAGTGGTTTTTGTACCCCGGAGGACTCATTTTATTTGGACTCTCAGTTTTGGATAAGGGGCACCCAATTACTAAGGGGCACCCTAATTACTATTCGCACTCTCGGATTGGATAAGGGGCAGTCATTTTCAACCTTTTGAAATATGAATTTTGGCGGGAATATTGGTTTTCAAGGAACTGAAATTAGGGCTCGATAGTTGAAGGTGTTATAACGAGACTAAATGGCTAAATTCAAATGGGTTTGTTCCTAAGACCCAAACAGAGCTGGTATGGGTCTTCGTTTCAACAAAAATTGGCTAGAATTCGAATGGGAGTAAAACAGGAACGTACAAAACTAGGGCTGGATTTTTAGACGTGTTCGACAGAGATTCAATCACTATATTTGGTTTTGTTGGACTTGTTTGAGATAAACGAAGCATGGTAATGGTCGTAGATTTGTTCATAATTGGTTGGATAATCGGATTCAAAGAAATCAGGGTTCACGGGTTTTTGGTTGTTCATCTGCGTACATTTGTGAAGTGGTTCGGCTGAGATTTAATCGGATATTCAGTTGGAATTAGTTGGAAAACGACCTGTTTTATCAAAACAGGGAATGTATGTGCCCTGGAATCGATTGAAGAGGTAGTCACGTGGACATACCATGAACCAGAGGTTGGAGCAATACGCGGAGTTCTGTTGGTGTAGTTTTGAAGGATTGCATGTGTTTTCAGCGTGTGGACTCATTCTCTGATGTGTTGGAAGCATGATTGGAGCGTGTAAACATTGATTGAAAGCGTCAGAAGACAAGAAAGAGAAGAAAATATCTCAAGAATATATTCTTTTAGTCTTAGAGTAATGAAGGATTATCGGAGTGATTGAGCGAGATTTATTGGGTACATTGGCTATATAAAGGGTTCGGTGCATAACAGAGGATTATCGAGTGATTGGGGAGCTACAGAAGTCGAGAGAATTGTTTGCGAGAGGAATGCAGCAAGCAGAGCAGAGAAATAGTGAAGAACACGAAGAACAGACTTGCAAGGACAGTCGTAAAACACTGTCGTTTATGCGTAAGAGATAAGACTGTCATCTCAATGACAGTTCATCGTTATCTTTGTAACAGTGGGTTTGCAACGCTTATAAACGTTGCGAATTCCCTGTTTAATTTGATTTTCTCATTTTCTCTTCTTTGTAAACACCATTTGGGCAATAAAAATGAATTTTGAGCGTGTTTTCATCATGAGAAGCTAAGCCCCTACACTGGGTCGACGGGGGAAGCCGAATTTCATATGTGGGTAATTTTAATTAATTCTTTATATGACTTTTGCACTTATTTAAATAGAATTAGGATTTGAAAAAATTAGTTATCATTTTATTAGATGGGTCATGCTTGCTTAGATGTTTGATGGCCCATGCTTACGATTTATAACTAATGTTTGGAGAATCTACATTGGCAAAAATAAGAGTCCTTGTTGTTTTGAGCGATAATTGCTGAAGAATAATAATTGAACCTATTAATATGAATGCGGTGGAATCCTAGACCCAGTGACTCACGCTTTTGTTTATTATTTTCGTTAAACCTTTTAATTTAATCTCAACAACATCCGAGTGAACGACAACCCTTTTACTACTACAACGAACAAATTAAAAACTTTATTAATGGTAGAGGACATCATTGCCTACACAAGCCTCTACTAAAACCACATTCTCAAGGAATTTCAACAAACCAGTTCAGTTATTCTATAGTCAACTTCCATGTTTTACAAATAAAATGCATACCTATATGTAATGCAACAGTCCACTACGTTGTTCTCTGTTTCCCTAGATTATAACAAGCGAAAAAAAAGCCTGATCACTTGTAACTATAAATAATTATTACAAGTATGGATTGTCATCTATAAATCCACCAAACCTCACAATGCACATTCAGAAATTCACCATAACTAGCTAGCTCAAAGCCTAATAAAGGTAACTCAATTATAATTAACAAAGACAATGACAACCATTACACAGGCACGAACGAAACCACTAAGAGTAAAAATGGAGAAATGTCCAGTATAGATACCGCTGTCATCAATATGACCAATGTTAAGCTGAACTGGAGCATGGTCTTTTGCAGTAATAATTTTATTTGTAGCATAACTGCAAAACCATCAGAGCAAAGAGGGCACTCTGCTCATTAACCTGAAAGAAATTAAACACAATTTTAGTGCTTAGGGTTCGTTTAACGAGCCTATAGCACAAAATTTACTAATTTGGTAAAAGAGCTTACATGGCCTACCATGTGCAGAGAATCCAAATTACTGGAGTTAAGCATCATTTCATCATTCGGGAATACATGGAAACTTCCTAAGTTCAGTTCATTCTCACTTAAATCACTATAAGTTCATTCCTATGTCCTAAGGGAATAATAAGACAATGGCAGTATAACAATGTCGAAGGAAATGGTGACAGACCTTTAAAATGGCAAGACCACCAGAAAGTTTAAGATAGCCTCTCCTGCACCTTATCTTTATATCTTATAATCAGGACTGCCCATTTCAACTCCAGCTCTTATCTGTTCACATCATTCCTCGATAGATTTTCTTGTCACTGACCCTCGCAAGAACTACAATATCATCCTTAGATATTGTCACTTATACTCAATACATATATTAAATATCAACAAAAGAAAACACTAGGTGAATATACCATTTCTCCTGATTTAGGTAGGAGACCATTCCACTTAGGAATGGCGTGTGCACGCTCTACATATGCAGCATTTGTTCCAGTAATGTCCTGCGGATTTCCAGAACATGGGCGTTAAAGTAAATTGCCTGATCTTCACTCTCATGAATACAAACCCAAGAAGCTTAATTAGACATGATAAAATTAAATTTAAAAAGTATTAAAAGAGCAGAATTGATCAAAATATAACATGACATTACCTGGAAGCAAACGAAAAGATCTCCAACCTCAACTGTTCCACATTCGGAAGGCTCGATAGGGATAAAACGCTCGCGAACTGCCTTCTATGCATTCACCCATTCATCCTACTCAACACCAAATTTAGCAAAGAGTACTCATACTTCCTTCAGAGAAACATAATTCAAAAAGATCATGTACCCAAAGATATCATTGTAACTTACTAACAAAAAAGAACCATAAAAGTGGCATGACTGACAACACAAAAAAGAAAGATACTTCAGACTGGAGTATTATTGATCTAGTCGACAACGATTCAATCCTACAACAGGCACAATCAACATATTTTAAATGCGGATGATTGTGTTCCTCACAATCAACTCCAGGCCTTGTTTGCAAGGCTTAAGCATTCATCGCCATTCGAACAAGAAATGTATTATTTTACATCCTCCAAACATTTTTGGGTAATTAACATATAGCATATAAACCAATAGCAGTTAATACAACATTTTAGTGAACAGAAATGCGAAGTTATTATGTCAATGACTATGTTGCATCCGAGAGAGAATAATTACCAAACCCTTTTTCGTTTCTTGTTGTATTAATTCTCTAACGGACGATAAGCTGCAGTCATAAATGTGTTGTCCAAAAGTTGTTGCTCATGTTAGTAAAAGTCACAAATGATTAAGATATCAAGTTATGCACACATCTAAGCAAAATACAAACCTTAAGATCACTTCCAGTGTATCCTTATGTCATTGTTGCGAGATCCTTAAAATCTAGTCCTTCTTCAACCTTCTCTCTTGATATAAGAGTTTTCAATATCATTTCTCTGTTCTCTACTGATGGCAAACCAACCATAATTCTTTTTCATGTCAACAAGAGTTGAGAATCATTAAGGACGCACACTATAAGTTATTCATCCGAATATGAGCAAAGTGAATCCGAAATAAACAGGCTTACACACCTGCGCTCAAACCGTCGAATGATGGCTTCATCAAGGTCAAATGGAGGGTTTGTTGCAGCGAGAACAAGGATCCGTTCACCAGGCTTAGTCATCATCCCATCCCAGTGTGTCATGAACACATTTTTAATCTTCCGCATAGCCTCATGCTCCCAAACTATTGAGATATTCAATGTACTGGCAACAAGAACATAAGTTCTACATAGATTTCTGGGTTTAGGAGTTTAGGAAATTGAACTTACGGGAGCTTTTGCTGGAGATGCAGCATCGCCATATTTCTTCACAACTGGAACTGATTTATCATCACTTTTTGTATCAGGTGCATATGTCTCTGAGGTTGGAATAGGTTTCCCATCCCCTACCTGAAACAATGAGATAACAAAGATCCTTAATTATAATTCTCCCGAGCTCTAAGATTGATTAGAAATGCAAAGACAAGATGTGAAACTGACCTTGCTAGCATCAGCATTTGCTTCCAGCTTTAGTGTATCTTTGCCATCAGACAATTGAAAATTATTCTTCACAATTATTAAGAAAACCAAAATCAAAAGGGGACTAAAGCTGCTTCTCCTTATACTCATCATCTTCATTTTCTTACTGAAATATCAAAAAACTAAAAATATAAAACACGTCAATAATTCAAATGACTTCAAACAAATAATGAAATTTTACTCTTAAAGGTTTCAAAGAACAAACCTCTCCACCACTCTTCTTCATTATCATAATCATTCACTTCCAATTTTGATTTCTCGTATTAATCTTCATATATCCTCAACCTACGCTCGCTTTAATCAACTCAACCCCATACAGAACCACCTCCCGCAGAAGTTGTTGCAGCTCATGATGCAACTATTGCTACTACATAACCTCCACCAGCTGAAAATTCACCACCACCAGAGCTTTAGAAAGACCAACGACCTCCTGTAAACCCAACTCCACCATAGAATACCAAGCCTTAGATGCCAACACCACCACCAGTAACACAAAAGCATTGAAAAGCATATAAAAGCAAAAATAAAAAACAGATCAATAAGTACCTATATCCACAGATCGAAACCCCAAATCAACAAAAAATAAAGAAACCCTAAATTAAGAAATTGAAATTATAGAGAAAGCATCGAAAAAAATCAGTAGAAATCAATTAAGATATTGAGAAATTGAAATTAAGAGATTGAAATTGAGAATCCGATTACAAACCTGAACAATAGAAAAATCCAAAATCAACAGAACTCAATGTGAGGAAGCATCGAACAAAAACATGGAAATGAAACAAAAACTTAGGGTTTTTCTACGAGAGGTAAAAGTGTTTTGGATGAAGAGTAAGAATACTGGGTTTACTGGGTTCTAAGATTTGTCTGAAAATATGTGAAAGGGGAGCAGATAGATTTGGTTTACTAGGTTCTAGGGTTTGTCTTTTCTCTTTCAGATGAACATATTCTGAAACCATAATACAGAACTAAAAAAGATGAACAAACTGAAATGATTAAATCATAACATAAGAGATTTCTTGAGAATAATCGTGAGAGTCATGAGATAGATTTCTTACAGATCTAAGCTTCTAAAGCTTCAACTCTAGAGACGAAAACCAGGGAAGAGAGGCGGAGAAAAAAAGTGAAGGAATGAGAGTGGAATAATCGAGAGATACAAGTATGGGTGATGCGGAGGAAATATCCTCTAGTTCAACAAATATTGGGTGGAAGAAAATATTGCACACAAGTGAATGGCACACGGAAAATATCCCCTGTTACGACCCTAGTGTTACCAAGCGTGTGATGGCACGCGTATAAAAATTCGTAACGGCTTAGCCTTGTTACATTTAATTTTTCTAAAATTAGTAACGGCTCCTATCATTACGAATTTTTAATTTTTTGTAACGGGAATTTTGTAACGGCTGCAAACTGCTACTTAATTGTTGTTACTAATCTGGGAATTTGGTGTAGTGTAGGTATAAAGATAAACCGTGACAGAAACAGGGGTTTGTTAGGTTTATCTCAAGAAACCTACATCAATAAAGTTCTCAAGAGGTTTGAAATGCAGAATTGTGCAGCGGGTGAAGCACCTATTGTTAAAGGTGATGTTATTAACAAACTGCAGTATCCAAAAATCAGATTTTGAGAGGACCCGTATAGATTCGAAACGGTATGCATCAGCAGTTGGTAGCTTAATGTACGCCATGATTTGCACCCGCCCGGATATAAGCTTTCTGGTTGGTATGTTAGGACGCTACCAGCACAATCCAGGAAAACCTCATTGGAAGGCAGTAAAGAAAGTGTTCGATACTTGCGGCGAACAAAGCATTTTCACTTTGTTAACCGAAGACCAAAAGAATTGGAAGTTGAGTGTTATTCGATTACGATTTCCTTGGTTCGGATAGCCTGAAATCCACATCAGGCTATGTTTTTATGTTCGCTAATGGTGCTATATCATGGAGAAGTGTGAAGCAATCAATTCAGGCTCAATCAACTATGAAAGCAGAATATATTGCTTGTTATAAGGCAACTACTCAAGCTGTTTGGTTAAGAAACTTCATGAGAGGCCTTCTAGTTATAGATTCAATATCTAGACCTATGAAGTTTTACTGCGACAACCAAGCTGCAATAAGTTTTGCTAAAGACAGTCAAGGAACGGCAAGAGTGAGACACATACATATTAAGTATTTCCTAGTTAAACACAAAATCAAGGATCGAGAAATTGTTCTTTCTCACGTTCCATCTGAACGCATGCTTGCAGATCCTATGACTAAAGGTTTGAGCCTTAAAGTGTTTAAAGAGCATGTTGCATCTATGGGTGTTGTTAATCTCTTTTAATTATAAAACTGAAGTATGTATGTTTTTTGGTTGCATATATAATCAAATCAACTTCAGTTTACATATGAACATCTCTTGTTTAATTGTTGTTATTGTTTTGTATTGATGTAGTGTCTTAAGTGATGCATTGGCAGATCTCTATTGAGATCAACAGTATGATGTAGTCTTCTGATGATATTGGCAGATCTCTTTTGAGATCATAAGCATGTTGTAGTCTCTTGAATGAGACATTGGCAAGCCCTTTTGAAATCATAAAGAAGTTTGTTCTATAAGGCATAAAGATATTTCTTTTGGGATACTAATCTTAATGTCCTTAGTATGCCAATAAAGATTAACTCGAGATTGATAACCCGACTAGTTTTCTGATTATTGAAATGGTCTGTGTATCTTTTAAATGGTATGTGGGTCTTCATTGTCGAAATCTAGCCTATTGTTGGTCTTGAGGATAAGGTTATACATGACAGGTTTACTCTTTGGTTAAAATTATTATTTTCTAAATTTGGTGGCCGCCTACGGTTTTACGACTTGTTAATCCATGTCTGTTTTTGAAATGATTTTCTGAAAAACTAAAACGTTTTATTGCTAACCAAAGTGGGAGATGTTAGACTTTGTGTTGGTTTAGTAATAAAACATGCGCTTTGTGTTTTAATTAATCTGGATTAGCATTAATACTAATCAGTGAGTAATGCTATGTATTGTTTATCTTGTTTTTAAGATAAGGAATGGCATATTGGTTGATATCTTATATTGTAGGACTGTTTTTCAACTTATGATGGTAGGTTGATTGACACATGTTCTACTTAGCATGAGGTGGACTCCACTCTAGATCTTGTTTAAAATAAAACTTATTCCATCATTTAAAGAACAAGAAAAGATAGAAGTGGAAGTTTATCTAATTGCAGTAACAGCTGAAGTTTACAAGCTTTCATGTTCTACTGTTTTCCTACAAACTAAGGTATGTACTTAAACTTCCTATCTATTGACATGAAGATATAGAATATGTGATCCTAAAGCATATAAAGAATAGTCTATCAGCAGGAAGTATTAACCATGTTTACAAACAGCTTGTTTATAGCTAATAAGAAACTAGTAAGCATGATTAAGGAGCTGCTTTCTAACATTTTCGTTTTAAGAATTTTTGTTACATTAGACCAGGAATATGGTTATTGCTATCACATTTATTTCCGTACAAGAAGTTGGTTCCCCTCTTAGGAGTATTGTCTGATTCTGTGTATGTTATTGTCTTGATGGGGTTTTGTGGGTACATTTATTTTCTAACATTTTCGTCTTAAGAATTTTTGCTACATTAGACCAGGAATGAATATGGTTATTGCTATCAAAATTGATGTGGTTTGTATTTCATGTTTAGTTTCCTCCCTCCCTAGTTTGATGGGGTCAACGCTGGTGCTTCAAAGTAGCGATATAAACTTTATTTTCTGAATGTGGAGGCTCATTTTGTACTTGGCCCTTCTTCTTTTTCATAAACTTTGTGCTTTAGGAATGCTACAAGAAGTTTTGTGGGTTCTATGTGTTGTATTTTGCGAATTATGAATCTCGATAAGTTACTTTCTGGTGCTTGTGTTTTTAAAATTTTTGATGTCACCTAAAGTTGTTCCGTAGTCTTGCTTTTCTTGTAAGTACTCAGTCCTACAATGCTCATCAATTTTTCCCTTCTTGTTATATTCTTGTGTAGATCATGGACAAGGCATTTACGTCTCTTGATTCAACTAGGCAAAGTATTTGAACTAACTGGGTTCGGTAAGTTCTCTGGTTCTGGATGTGATTTGAACATTATGTAGGAAGTGGGAATCGGCCTTATAATATTCTAACATCAAAATTGATTAGCAGCTGGATTGAAGGGTGGGGGAGCTAGTGTTGTTTATTATGCTCACCTAGGGGATACTTAGTTTTTAAAATGTATTAAGTATGAATTACGAGAGATGTGTTTTTCAAATGTTCCTTCACATTTGTTTCTCCTTGACTTGCTCCTTGCTTTGTCTAATAGGTTTCGACTATGAAAGATAGTTGCAAATCTCATTTTATCCGTCTGATTTTTCTTTTTTTCTTCCATTTTGTCATTTTATCTAAGCCATACGGTGTCTAGTTGATAGCCAGTAAAACTGGGACCAATATGACTGGCAATTAGGTGTTGGAATTATAATTCAAATATTAAATTTAGGATAATTCTGTTTGATCTTTGAATATTTTGAAATTTGAATAATTTTTTGTTAAGTGTCCCAGTCTTTTGGATAATACTCAACACATTTAAATGTGTGACTTAATTCTTACAAATTAGGATTTTGTTAGTAGTGGGATAATGAGAGTATTCTAGGGTTTTGAGTTACTGCCTATATAAAGGTTTGTTTTCTATTGTAAAATATGCAGAAAGATTATCAATGTAGTTTTTATATTTTTGAGTGTTTGAATCTCTCTCTCACTCCTCTCTGTGCTATGTTTGGAAATCTCACATGTTATCAGAGCTGGGGAAGAGAGTTGAGTTGAGGGAGAGTTACAAGAAATGTGTTTCGAAAAACATATATTTTGATTCTTTGGTGAAAAAAAAGTGATGTTGAGAAGAAAAACTGATTTAATGAAGAAAAAAAAGAGTTATAAGATTATTATTTTTTTAAATGATTTGATTTATCTAGTGAAAAAGGGTGATTTTCAGAAGGAAAATTGTTATGAAAAGAAGGTTCTCATTTTTGTTTATTGTGAGTGCAAAGATTAATTTTGAGAGAAAAAAAGAAAGATAATTGAGATGGAGAAAAATGTTATGCTATGATGATGATGATGCAAATTATTAATTTGCATAATATGTTAGGTTGGATGAAATGATGCTGAGGTTGATCTGCTAACAATGATGATACCAATGAAGATGACAAACAATCAAAGATGTTTCTGATAATGATGGTGATGCTTGGTTTTTTCTAGTTCATGGTACTGATGATAGATAATAAAATTTTAAGAAGAATATTTGAATTACGGGAGAGTGTTGGAATTATAATTCAAATATTAAATTTAGGATAATTCTGTTTGATATTTGAATATTTTGAAATTTGAATAATTGTTTGTTAAGTGTCCCAGTCTTTTGGATAATACTCAACACATTTAAATGTGTGACTTAATTCTTACAAATTAGGATTTTGTTAATAGTGGGATAATGAGAGTATTCTAGGGTTTTGAGTTACTGCCTATATAAAGGTTTGTTTTCTATTATAAAATATGCAGAAAGATTATCAATGTTGTTTTTATATTTTTGAGTGTTTCAATCTCTCTCTCACTCCTCTCTGTGCTATGTTGGGAAATCTCACATTAAGAAAAGTGGCACACACTTGTAAGCTTCAACACTCTAGTTTGTTAGCTTTAGTTCATGGGGTGTCGTGCTAGTAATTGGTTACCGGAGTGGAAGCCTGCACGATCCTTGGTTGGATCTAAGGAACACACTTTTAACTATATTTCTGTAAGATGGTTGACGCCAGCTGAAAACAGGGCCAGATTCGGTCGACTACATTTAGATTTGGTTGACTACGGTAAACGTGGAAGGACCAAAAAGCGATTTGTTTTTGGAAATGCAATATCGTGGTTTCGTTCAACTACCTTCTCCGCGGCATCTCTTGTTTTCTAAAGAATCGGGCTTAAAAAATGATATAAATCATGGATCTAATCCGTAGGAAAAGTCAAATTTACCCTTACACATAAATAAATCAAAATTTCACTATTCATTAAAAAAAAACTAAATTAAACTGACTTGATTGGGGTATCCCAATTTTAAGTGGACTCCTTTTAAGGGTCTTAGTGGGATTCCTAATGGGTGAAATTACAAAACCACCCTTACCGTTTATAATTTTAATTACCCTAAATCAGTTTCATTTTTTTCATTTTATCTTCCTCTCTTCTTCTTCTCCCCCACCTCTACCTTACCGGCTGCTCCACCCCCACCATTGAAGACTCGTCGATTAATTCGTCGTAATTGTTGATTCGAAAATTCCGATTAATCTTCAAACATGGATCCGCCGCGGCTTAGGGATAGTCCTATGAAAGATGCATATAGAAAACGCAATGAATATAACCCCGGGAAATGCAAAATTAGTTCGACAAAAAGAGAAGAAAAAAGCAGTTGAAGAAGAAGAAATCAACGCCGCTGAAAAAGGAGAAATTGCGCGATTTAGAAAATAAGGGACTACCTAAACTCACTCCAGTACTTCAATTTCATGTTTGCATGTCAAATTAGGTCAGGAAAAACGAATTTGTGATTTTGCAATTATTTAGCTGGAAAGGTGTTTGTTCCACGACCCTTCCAACTTTTCATGTTTAGATATAGTCGGCAAGCTCTTTGGTTGAAGATCTTGCCAGATGTTTAATATATGTAACGCTTTTACTGAGGTGGAAAGGTATTCAACCTAAAAGCCACGTCGGCGATATATTTTTTCTTTAGTTGGTGGGTTATAATTTGTTGCCCTTCCGGCATTGTAATTTAAAAATAGTGTCTTCTGATGCTTTCGAGTCATATGGTCGGCAAGGTAGTGAATATAGCCCTCCCGGTTTCGTTTTAGCCGGCGATATATCGTTTACATACCATGTCGACTAATTATGTGGAAAATCCTGCGTCTTCTGTGTTCATAGTTGTTATATGCCGGCAGGTTATTTGAATAATACCTTGTCGACTATGGTTTCGACGACATGTATTTAGTTATCAACCATTCCGACCATTGTTTCGCGGCTTGGTTATATTTGTCGACCCTGCCGACGGTTGAATGTTTTTTTAATTGTTCTTGTTTAGGTTGGCAAAGGCAAAGAAGAAAACTGTTACTCCTCCTTCAAGACCTCCTCGCATTGGTGAAAAACTCTTGATTGAAGCACATTAAGGGGCATTAGTTGAGCCGGGAACGCTCAAGATCTGTGAACGAAGTGATCCTCGACCACCTTCGGAACCAAGTGATTCAGATGGAACTCCAGATGAAGACCAATCAATGCCTTATGGTGGAAGAGGTAATGATGATGATGATGTTGTTGAAAGAACTCATTTGTTGGAGGAGGTAAATGATGATGATGATGATGATGATGGTGATCAAGACATACCATATTTTGCAGGAGGTAATGATGATGGTGATAACAATGCATGCTTAAAAAAAATCTCAGATAACACCGAAACCGATATCATCTTTGGTATCTCGGCCATTGTCCAATATGAACGCCTTAACATACATCCATCATGTTGTCCAAATTTAATGTGTTGGATCAAAAGTTAGCAGTTGAGCTAACCGTATGTTACGATAATAAGTTACAACCGATACCACCTAAACTCACTGGACTCTTAAATTCTAATCTCAAACAACAATGGAGTACAGACCCTAGTTAGCAATTCGGGGTACGGGTAGTAGTTCAGGACGGCATACGTACGAGAATTATACGGATTCAGATTGGTCGGATTCGGTCAAAAATCCGGTCAACGGTTCGTTATTCGGACAGTAGTTCGGAACGGCATACGTACGTGCAAATTCGTTTTATAAATGTGAGTTCGACACTTAAAATTTGGCCTACATATATGGTAAATTGATAAGTATTATGACCTTATTATGAGACTTACTTTATTTGATATGATTTATAAGATGGAAAAAAATATTTTAGCGTGATTATTTAACAAGAAGTAAACAATTTAATCGCATAAATTTATTACAAAACGAGTTTATAGACTTTTAAACAAAAATCAACACATAAAACACTGGTTAAACAACTACTAATAGAAAATTTTAACTGAATAATTGTATTTAAATATAAAGTATATACAAAATCAAACAAAACCCAATCAATAGAACTCTGGTCAGAGAGTTACCTACGGGAGAGCGAGGTTGGGCGTTCGAATCTAGTTCGGAAGTATCATTTGGATTCGGCCAGTTCAGATACGTTCGCGAATCATTCGTAATATAATCCGGGAACTAGGTTCGGAGTTCAAATAGTTCTAAGTATCATTCTGGATGCGGTCAGTTCGGATACGTTCTCGAATCATTCGGGAATGATTCGGAGAATTACTAACTAGGATACAGAGACTCAGGGTACTCTCGAAAGACTCAAGAAATTGCACAAAATCAATGGAGATATCAGTTAGATATAAATAGAATAACAGGGTTCATCAACAAAAAATTACCAAAAAGAATCAAAGGCATCATCATGCCGATGTTTAAAACCCCATTCAGTAAAATTCAGTCCATTCTATGAACACAGATTAGCAGTAGCAACATCACAGAACTTTATGATACTTGGAAAAATCCATCCGGAGGTCCAATGGCAGAGATATCATCCTTGGAAACGAAAGAATCCATGTTCTTGATATAACTCGGCCTAATACTCAGAACCTATTTATTAGAGACTTATATATTGATGCTCATGAGTCATGAGTTGTGCCTAACTAAAATTAAAACTTTAATGCTATCATGTAAATAAGTGTGTAACATTGTTGTTATCCTCAAAAATCGGTCAAAATCGCGGAAATCGGCCGCCTTGATCGCCAAAAATCGGAAAGGATTTGGAATCGGAAATCGCATTGGTCATATAGGGAGCAGCAACTGCTTAGCGAGTAATCGGCCTTGGAGAACGATATCGACTACACTTACTGACCACTATCTTGCCGTCCAAATTGAACGTGTTGGATTGAACGTTATAAGTGGACCTAACCATGTCGTACCATAATAAGTTACAACCACTAGCACCTAAACTCACTGGACTCCTAAATCCTAATCTCAAACAACAATGGAGTACAGACTCTGAAGAATACTCGAAAGACTCGAGAAATTGCAGAAAATTCAATGGATAGATCAGTTAGAGAAAAAAATTAGAAAAATTTTATCAAAAAATCAGAAATCATGCCGATGTTTAAAACCCCATTTAACGGATACTCAGTAAAATTCAGTCCATTCTATGAACACAGATTAGCAGTAGCAACATCACAGAACTTCGGCATACTCGGAAACGGAAGAATCCATGTCCTCGACATAAACCCCGCAGGAGGTCCAATGGCAGAGATATCATCCTTCGAAACCGCTGATGGTGTTTACGATGTCACTTGGTCTGAAGAGAATGAAAATCTACTCGTCGCTGCAATCGCCGATGGTTCTGTCAAATTGTACGATTTAGCTTTACCACCAGCAGGTAATCCAATTCGCTCATTATCTGAACATACTCGTGAAGTTCATTCAGTTGATTGGAATCCTGTTCGTCGCGATTCGTTTATTACGAGTTCCTGGGATGATACGATTAAATTATGGACTGTAGATCGTCCGACGAGTGTGAGGACGTTTAAAGAACATGCTTATTGTGTTTATCAATCTGTGTGGAACCCTAGACATGCTGATATATTTTGTTCTGCTTCGGGGGATTGTACTGTTAGGGTTTGGGATGTGAGGGAGCCTGTTTCGACTATGATATTGCCTGCTCATGAATTTGAGGTTTTGTCTTGTGATTGGAATAAGTATGATGATTGTTTGATTGTTACGGCTTCGGTTGATAAGTCGATTAAGGTTTGGGATGTGAGGAATTTTAGGGTTCCGCTGACTGTGTTGAATGGGCATAGTTATGCGGTTAGGAAGGTTAAATTCTCGCCGCATAGACAGAGTTTGATTGCGTCGTGTTCGTATGATATGACGGTTTGTTTGTGGGATTATCAAGTTGAGGATGCGCTTGTTGGGAGATATGATCATCATACTGAATTTGCGGTTGGTGTTGATATGAGTGTTCTGGTCGAAGGTTTGCTTGCTAGTACAGGTTGGGACGAGATGGTTTATGTTTGGCCACATGGGACTGATCCAAGAGCGCCATGAAGAAATTCTGACAGGACAAGGAGAAATGAGGCAAATGTATCTGGTATGTTTTTCTTTTCGTGGTTGTGTTTGTGTTGTGAAAGTATGAATAAATGACTAAATCAAATTAGATGAAAAAGATAAACCCTGAATCCAATTTAATAAAACTGAGATTTTGTAATTCTAATTTTTGCTAATGGGGTTTACTTCAATTTGGTGTGCGTATATCTTCTAATTCTTTTACTGGCGATTCTAATACCTTAGACACTGTTTTTGTTGCTGAGGAAGTGGTAAAGAAATGCTTTTGTTCGAGATCATCTGGTAACAATTTGCTTAGTAAACATTTGAGGTTCCGTTATGGCATTCGTAGTCTATTTTATGACATTAGTCATGTTCTTAATTTCTGAAGAGAATGTCTACCCTTTGTCCATGCTTGTCTGTGGCTTATGAGTGAGATTATCCGAGACTATGTTATGAATGAGATTATCCGAGACTATGTTCAGATTGAACTTGTAAAATTGGAATTCCCTCTGGGCATCCTAACTGTGTGGAACTTGATTTTTTCGAGGTTCTCCAAGGAGCTTCATCATAGACTATCCTACTAAGTCATCTTAGGGAAGGTAGTAATGCTAAGTGATCCCAGATTCTTTTGGACTCGTTGAAATCTTAACCTTGAAGCTCATATGCTTGAGTTATGCAACATTTGCTTCTATTATTTTGTGATCTTGGGCAGTGCGTCACCTCTTACTGGTTTCTGTCGTTGGTCAATGAAAGATGATATCCTAATGTATTGGAAGAAATGACCAAATTGTCTAGCATAAAAATCTAACAATCATCTGAAAGGCCTTTTTTCTCTAGGGCCTTCATTATTATGTTTTTGTAGCATTTTTCCTTGCTATAATATCATATTTTCTCCTTCTTTCTTTTTCCTCCTCCTTCCTTTCAGTACTTCATTCCTGTTTGCATTTGTGTTTGTGTTTGTGAAAGTATGAATAAATGACTGAATCGGATTAGATGAGAAAGATAAACCCTGAATCTAATTTAAGAAAACTGAGATTGTAATTCTAATTTTCCTATGGGGTTTACTTCAGTTTAGCGTGTGTATATCTTCTAATTCTTTCACTGGCAATTCTAATACCTTAGACACTGTCTTTGTTGCTGACAAAACTAAAGTGGTAAAGGAATGCTTTCGTTTGAGATAATCTGACAACAATTTACTTAAAAAACATTTGAGGTTTGATTATGGCATTTGTAGTCTATTTATGACATGGGTGATGTTCTAAATTTTTCTGATGAGAGCGCCTACCCTTTGTCCATGTTACTGAACCATCCACACTATTCTCTTTATGCTTGTGTGTTTTTTATGAATGAGATTATTCAAAACCATGTTCGGATTGAACTAGTGAAGCTGTATTCCCTCTGGACATGCTAACTGTCTGGAACTTGATTTGTTCGATGTTCTCCAAGGAGCCATATCATAGACTATTTTCCTAGGGTAGCTAACAGTGTTAAGTGATCCTAGCTCATATGCTTCAGTTCTGTAACCTTAGTTTCTATTGTTCTGTGATCTAGAGCACTGTTTCACCTCTTGCCGGTTTCCAAGGTCGGTCAGTTAAGACGTTATTCTAAAGTAGTAATGGAAGAAATGACCAAATTATCTAGCATACAAAATCTAAGAATTATCTGGATGCCTTTTTCTCTAGGGCGTCTTTGTTAAGTTATGATATCATTCTTTCCTTGCTATATCATATTTGCGCCTTCTTTCATTTTGCTGTACTTTCATTCCTTTGCTTTGCAGTTTGCAATTGGGATTCACCGAGGAACTATCAAATATCTACAGACAACAATCTGTCATGGCATGAATTCGATCAACGAGGACCAGTCTCGTGAAAATGTTTCATTTCTTTATATGATATGATACACTTGTCCTCTTTATCGGTATCCATTTCGAATAGAATTTTCATTGAATTCCTTATTTTAGCCTTAATAACTAAGTGTGTATTATGGAGGTACAACAATATCTGAAAATGAAACTGAAGAAAGTAGAGATGGAGGATAAGTAGTGTTTTTTATGTGGACAGAAAAGGTATTGCAGTAGTAGCGCAAAGAGAACATTGTGCAGTTTAGTGGATATCCCGATATCTTGATTCTAGTGGATATCCTTTAATTCTGAGGGTAGTGTATTTTGGTCTTAGGTTTGTGCATTAGAACATCAATTCGACCTTTATAAGGTGTATCAGAGAGTTTGAAGTAGTTTATTAGATTGACTTAAACCAGTTACAAGAGTTCTTCTTTCGAACCTATCCATCCTACTTTCGTGTAGCTTGGGTTGCTTCTCCGAGTTTGATTTCTGCTTTGTTCTTGTATTGAGTTATCTTGGGGTTGGTTACCACCCGGCAGTTCTCAGAATTTCCATTAAAAGAGTTACAGTCTGAGATTTTACTTTGTACCTCTAGGTGGGAGAATTCAGAGTTGCAGGGTTTTTTCCTCTCTAAGACTGGCTGACCACCTCCTGGCTTTGTTTGTAAAATCCTAAGATGTTTTGGGTTGGGTTGGGTTGCATCTCCAAGTTTTTGTTTTTGTTCCATTCTTGCCTTCATTTGTTACTTTTATTGCATTATCTTAGGGTAGGTTAGCACACGGCAGTTCTCAGGTTTTCCATCAAAAGAGTTGGTTTGAGATTTTTTTAGTACCTCTAGGTGGAAGAATTCAGGGTTGCAGGGTTTTCCTCTTTAAGACTGACCAGCCACCTCCAGCGTTGGTTGGTGTGTTTTGAGGTATATGCATGTTTAGTTCCATTGCCTAGGATTCAACTAACAGACAGGTGTGTTACAAAATTCTGGAACATGTAATACTGGGTGTTCATGGCCTGGGTATTTGAGCACTATGTTTTCGAGTATGTATAAGCATATCAATGGAAGCAAGAAATGAAATCTAGACTAACTTGTCTAGACCATACGGACTACAGACTATTGTTGCTCCAAGTGTGTGTCAACTTGAGAACCTCATAACAATCAAAAGCTGGATCTTGCAACCTTTATTTTCAACCAAAGCTGCAGGGATTTGGGATTAAATCAAGCTGGCCACACTGACTTGTTGGTTTTGTTTTTGCAGTGGTTCTATATGAACCGAGGGAAAAATATTTTTTTTTTTTTTTTTTGTTTTTCCGCTCGGTTTATCAAGCATTTTTGTTGTTTTTGATACATGATTTTTGTGTTTGTACTTCTTTCTCTGCATATAATCATTTTATGCACACTGGTAAAGATAAGATAGACAATAAGTGAAAAAATGAAAGACTATAACTAAGTTTTCAGGTCGTCGAAATTAAGACCGGTAGATTGTGAGGTTTTATATTTCGGAAAAAAAATGTGAAGGGATCATTCCTCGTGATAGAATGTGTGATGATTATTGTTTTGATTTTGATTTCGAAGGCGGTACTACTTTAAACAATCAAAACCCATAGCATTACATCAAATCTAAACCATATTTGGCTTGGATAGGGAAGAAACGTGACCCCATAGTACTTCTCCTCAGTGGAGTTCCCAGGCCAATTATGGCATTTGGGATTTTGTTACATTATTTTTTTATATTTTATTATTTATCCAATTCTTATTTATTTTAAAAGGATAACAAACAAATCAGTCAAACAACACACAAATCAATCACCATCCTTTGTGCCAAAGGGAGATTGGTGAACAAAAAAGAGATCATGACTCACCTCTGTATGCGCTATATTTATTGGATTGGATCAGCCCCCACCTTTGTGATACCCTCGAGGATAAGGTAAGGATTTGATTGTCCCCATTCTCTTTGGTATAACCAACCACATGCTCCCATGTGTTTGTTTTCTTGCTGACTCGATTTAGGGAGCTGGTTCGGCCTCTGATTCGTCACGAGTCAGATGTCAAATTATTTGTATTTTTTTTACTTTACGAACTTGTTTGAGTCACGGCCCAAAACACTGACTCATATTTCAGTGATTTCAGTCAAATCCCGATGAATTATAAACCTAGCTTGATTGGGGCATGAAATTTAATTGGGGTACTTACACTAGAAGACAAAAAAGGTCACACAGTACTAATTTGGGTCAACTCTTATCCAAATATTTTTGTAATGACTAATCTATTCCTTATTTAATTAGTGATAATCTCATTTAATTAGTGTTAATCTTAGTTACGAGGAGGGATCCCTTGACGGGGTCTAATTTCACAAGTTTTGACAGGCTTGGCATAGCCGTCAGATGGAGATTTAAAGAGAATACATCAACGGTTTAGATAAGCCTTAGCTTATATGGGGTCAGATGGAGATTTAAAGAGAATACATCAACGGTTTAGATAAGCCTTAGCTTATATGGGTCATCCGGGTTAAACCAGCTCCATTCTATGTGGCCACATGCTCTCGTGTGTTTGCTTTCTTGCTGACTCGACTTAAGGATCTGATTCAAATCATTTGTTTTTTTATTTTGCATCGGATCTGATTTGGGATTTGACCCAAATCTAACCCTTGACCGGGACTTGTTTAAATCAGATCCGGACGAGTTAGATCGAAAAGAAAATGACGTCATTGTGTGTTGGGCTGGTAAGGCTTTGTAAGCCAACGAAAAAATATCCCACCTTTGTGATCACAGATCATCCATTATTGTACTCCCTCCTCCAAATCCGATTACACTCTTCTTCATTTTCCAAATCGATGCGTAGGATGTGCACAACCTACAGGATGTGAAAAGATCATTTGTCTTACTCATCATCTTTGAGTTAGATATTTCATCCGATTTGAACTCATTTATGATTCGGAACATTTTTATCCTCCAGTTGTGTCCTAGTAGTTTGATTCTTACCCTTACCCTCATAAGAAGAAGGATGCCCAAATGCCCATAAGTTGTAGAAGCTAGAGGAGAGGGCGGTACAACGGTGTTCCCAGAGGCATGGACATATTTACTTAGACGAGTTCTATGATAATGTTCAAACTCAAAATTTTGTTGAGCCACGTGGATGGTCAAACGGGTTTTTCCATTATGGTAAAGCAAGGCAAAATGAACAGATTTGGTTTTCTAGGAACCCGCTAGTATTTCTTTTTAATATAAAATGCTTTGTAGGATAAAGTTAAAATATAAAATATAATATTTTGGTGAGATAAAATAGGATGAAGTGAGATAAAATAGGATAAAATAGGATAAAAAGTAGGAAAATAATTTTTGGGAATTGTGAGTTGTACTTGGCGTTGAAGGAAGAGTCGTTGGCGTTGAAGGAAGAGTCTTCTGGCGTTGAAGGAAGAGACGCGGCGTTGAAGGTAGTGTCGCGCGTTTTGGCACCATCGCCCGATGTATCATCAATCGCGCGCTTGATTCTCCAACTCAATGTTCAGATTTGTTGACTTGAACATCCATTTTCATGTTTGTTCATTCCATAGTGGGAGCAAAATGAACAAACTTGGAGTTTGTTCATTCCATAAGAACTGCTCTTAGACCTTGTTGTTTGCAGCTGACTCAGTGTCTTTGTTAGACGGTTTGTTTTCAATTTTAAGTCAGATCTGATTCAACCTATGACTTAGACCTAACCCCGACTCTCGTATTCGTTTGAGTCGGGTAATAAAATACCCTTGACTCATGAAACCAAACCACCGACTCACATATTTTTGAGTCGGTTAAGTCGGATCTGATTCAAAACAAACATATTGAGTCTGACCCAAATAAGTCAGATGATTTCCTGACGACTCAGATGAATCAGGAGTAAACAAACATGGTGTTATCCTATCCTTATGGTTCTGCTTGACTAGTTACTAAATTTTAAGGTGATTACCAAATCCACGTAAAAAATAAAATAATCTTTACCATCGGGTTAGCAATATCGTATAGATATCTAGTTTGCTCTTATCCGGAAAATCCCCAACTTGTAAAAAGTTATGTTGATTTCTCATTTTATCGTAATGGAAATTTTATGGTTTCACCTATTTGCCACCCATGATTTTCCTATTTGCCACCTTTATCGAATTTCTAAAATAAATATACTTTTTAATTCTACTTCTTCCTATTTACCACCTATAAAAGTCAAATTAAATTTGACTACCACCACTCGTATTTATCTTCTTCTCCATTAATCTAATTCATTGAAAAATCATTCGTTAAAAGATCAATAAAAAAAATTAATCCTACGTTAGCATTCTATTTTAATTAGTATACCATTATGTTTACATTTGTTTTTTATTTTTTAGTTTGTCAAGAAATTATAGATTTTAATCGGCAAGTAATCCATAAATACATCATTATGATTTTTACAGTATTTCGATTGATCGATCATTATGATTAAAATAGTCACAAATACTTCTCGGACAACTGACCCGTAGGTATGAATTTAATAACTAGAACAACGATGTTTGATTGTAAATTTAGTTTTTATTATATACTCCAGAAACCACAATCTAGTTACGTACATGGACTATTAGGAACCTTTTTAAAGGAACAAGGACCCATTTCAATGATTTCATCAAAATAGAATCCAATATAACTATTAATTTGACATAGGATCACATACTCAAAAACTTGCAATTAGTTTTAGTTAACGATTGCTTGAATTTTCTTTCGGCATCTTTTGATACACAATCTACGAGACTAGAAAGAAAAATTAAAGAAAGATCTGAAGATGGTGGTCGGTGAGCACAGATGCAGTAGAAAAAGGTGGTCGGTGGTGGGGATGGAAAAGAAGAAATCTAGATTTAGGGTTTTTTGTTTAGTTTTTGGGTGGTTTTATTGATGGGTGTAAACAAAAAGTCAATAGGTAGCGGTTAGGATTATTGAAAAAATATATAGGTGGCAAATAGGATAAATGTGGGTGGTAATTAATTTGGGTGGCAAATAGGAAAATGGTAGGTGGTAAATAGGTAAAACCAAATTTTATTTTTGTAGAATGTATCCAAAAATTTTGGCCTAAAGACATGATAATTCACATGCAACCCCATCTATGAGGACCTACGGGTAAAGCACCAATGAACATGATAATTTTATTTGGACGTCTCATACATTAGATGAGCTTTGAGACCGTGAATGAGATTTCAAGATGCTTTGTCCACTAATAGAAAGGAAAATTGAATTATCAAAACTAGAACTTCTTATGGAAAATGAGATTTGGTGGTGAGATTACTTTAGCGAAGGAAGATGAATTTTTATATATTCTACATCTACTCGTGCAAAGAACTTTTACTTTTCCTTTTTTGTTCTCATCTCTTTTATATCTTCATGATAGATCAACCATCCAAACAATCTGGTATCAAAAGTTATAAAGCTTCATTTACGTATAGGTGCAGGAACATACACAAATGCCAAAATGCCGTTCTGCTTAGAATATGCTTACCTAACATCATTAAAAACCTGGCGAGATTGGGGTATACCCAAACTAATTGGGGTATACCCAATAAGACAAAATAGGGTCATTTTGAAGTAAAACCAAGCCACCCCTTAACATTGTATTTTCAAAATGGCAAAATTGCCCTCGTTTAATTAACACTAAAATTTTGATTAGATTAATTAATTAAGTTTAAATTGATTGAATAGATTAAAACTTATGAAATTTAAGTTATGAAATTTTGTTTTTGATTGAACTTTTGTGGGATGATTTTTGATGATTTTTTTTTTTTTTTTTTTTTGAGAATATCTATTGCAACGAAAATGAAGCACACAACCGAAATACTTCTAAAAAGGGGATTGCAAATCGTTATATGAAATCATACTCAAAATCAAAGAATAAATCAACACTTTCGATTCGAATGTATGAAAAGTCGGCAAGGTCGACTAATGAAGATCATCTTAGGCCAAAAGTGGTCAGGCATGATCTTCATCGTCGACCTTGCCGACTTTTGTTTTTTGACATACGGAGATGACATAAAAAATTTATTGGCCGACAAGGTATTCAAAAAATACCCTTCCGTCATTTTTCTAAGGTATTCAAAAATACCCTTCCGGCCTAAGCAAGGTATTCAAAAATACCCTTCCTTCGTATTTGGTGCAAGGTATTCAAAAAATACCCTACCGGCTGTTGTAAAATTTACAGTCGCCGCCATGGATGTTATGAAAAGTCGGCAAGATATGCATGTTACGACCTTGCCGACCAAAAACACAGAAATCATAATTTTCGATTTCTAACCTAATATAACAATCAAATCACACAACACAATGATGGCTTTGAGTTTAAACATCATTTATAGTCTTCTTTTCGCTGTTAGAGTCAACATTTTTTTTTGGAAAATCAAAGTTAAAGATTTTTATATGGCTTTGGTTGATGGAAGATGAAGATGAAGATGAAGAAGAAGAGAAGAAGATGAAATGAAGAGAATAAAATCGATTTAGGGTAATTAAGATTATTAATGGGTAAGGGTAGTTTTGTAACTTACCCATTAGGACTCCCACTAAAACCCACAAAAAATGTCCCTTTCAAATTGGGTATACCCCAATTAGTTTGAGTATACCCCAATCTCGCTAAGATTAAAAAGAGAAAATCAATTTCTTTCATTTTTGGTATTTAGCTTTTTCTCCACACTAAATTGCATCACCTTTACTAGCGATCGTCAAATAGTGAAAAAACCCGTCATCTGTCTAGGTGTCTGTCAGTTTAAATTAAATATTTTAGGGATGCAAGGTCAACATATTTCTCTCTCCAAAATCCTTTTTCAGTGAAAACCTCATTTGATTGATCCATCTCTCCTCACGTCGGCTTCTTTGGAGCAATCTGAGTAGATCAATCTTCACCAATCGATCATTTTCATCTTGGTTCTCTAGTATGTGTTGTTAATCTAGTTTTAAATTAACTTTTGTATATTTTTTTTTTCTGATCATGTCTTTTTTGTTCCATTTAGTTTTACAAAACTAGTTTCCAACAAGAAAGTTGTTTCAACATTGAACAAGAAACCCTAATTCCTATTCCTCCTCCCGTACCTCCTCGGAAGGTATTATTTTCAATTTTGATTTTTAATTTCAATTATTTTTCTCGGGTTTTTTTGTTCAATTTCATTTTGTAAGGATTCATGTGTTATATATGCAAATTTCTACAGGTTTTATGATTATCTACTTTTTTGTTAGGAGATGCTATTGAAGCTGAGTTTCTTCTGTTATTGGGGTTGCCATCGATTCGAGAAGAATGAAGGATCTGTGAGAATTGAAGACATAGTTAGAAATTGGTTTGATGTTGTTGATTATGGCGATAGAGGAGACTAAGAGAGGTACTGAAGCTAAGATGAATCTGTTCTTGGACTCAGAAGAACTGATGAGTGATTTGTGGTGGATTGAGTTGTCAATCGAGAAGAAGAGATGTTGAACTGAAATGGGTTGGTGATGAATTTTCATGGAACTGAAGTGTTGTTGTAGAGAATTAGTGCCATGGGTATTTGACCTAGATGAATGTTAGGACAGGTGAAATGACTATAATGGTGTTGGTGGATGTTCACAGGTGGTTGATGTGTATGAATGAAGTGAAGGAGCTTGGGCTGGTATTTGAGCTGAATTGCAGTTGTTGTTGGTGGTAGTGAAGATGGTGATGCGTAAAAGAATGAGCCAATGATGTTGCTGTTAGTTCAGCTGAATTGTGGAGATGAAGCTGGTGAAGAATGGTGCAACTATGAAGTGTTCCAGGGAAGAATAATGGATTGTAGTTTGAACACAAGACTGAGAAAGAGTTGGGGGTTGTCTGTGTTATATGTTTGAGCATAAAAGCAAGGACCTGATATGCTGTTCAATTTGAGTTGGAGCTACTGTTCTGTTTGACTGCTGGTGAATGAGAGTGGTTTATGAACTGTAACAGATGGAAGAATGGCTTGA
This sequence comes from Papaver armeniacum, assembly GCA_023531295.1. Taxonomy (NCBI): domain Eukaryota; kingdom Viridiplantae; phylum Streptophyta; class Magnoliopsida; order Ranunculales; family Papaveraceae; genus Papaver; species Papaver armeniacum. Next base: position 135,615 of record JAJJWW010006763.1, read on the forward strand.
CTGAATGAAGGAACGAGTAGAAGAATGTTTAGTTTGCAGTTGTAGTTGATGTCACAGGGAATGGTGCTAAAGAGATGGAGATTGAGCTGCAACAGGGGACAAAGAAGATAATTAAGAAGCAGTGGAGGTGTACGTGGTACTGTGGACAGTATGGAGTGAGTTAAAAAGGGAACTGCAGTTGGAAATTGGTGACAAGATTGAGTGCAGAACTGAAGCTGCAGATGGTAGAAGTGAGCGCCAGCATAGCTGGAATTGAAGCAGTGAAGCGGACCAATGGTGCAATATAAAGCAACACACAGTTCTGTCCTGTGCAAGAAGCAATGGCCTGCAACAGCTCAAGTTCTAACCATTCAGACGAGTCAGTTAACTGAAGCTGACTCACATTCTGAGTTAGACCCTGACTTACTGAGTTGAACCCACTGGATCGGTATGAGTTTGACCGAGTTCAACTGACTCACCGAGGTGACTTGTTTGACCGGCGACTGGTTTGACTTTACTGGTTACCTTAACTTTTTCCCGACCAACTTCCGGCAAAATCCCAGTCAACTTTTAGGACTTCTTGTGGTATTTTTTATGCACATTTTCTTTTCTTTTTTTGATCGGTAAAGTTTATGCACATTTTCTACACGGGTATTTCTCTTATGGATCAACTAATTTGCATAACACATCATGCAACCATATTTTGATTTTATGGATCGACTAATTTTCCGTTTGAGAAAAATTGATACTTTCGCGTCGTTTCAGTAAAGTGATATTTTCGCGCCATTTCGAAAAAGTGATACTTTCACTGCTTTTGAGAAAAAAGTGATACTTTCGCGAATATCCCACCTTGGTTATTGCCACTATACTTGACCAGCCCTTAGCTTTAAGTATTATATTTTTTATGTGTTTCATTTCCCTCTTGAACCTCTTTTATTATGACACATAAATGCAGAATCGAATAAATGATGGCAGACTATGTTCACCAAGAAATGACCCGTAGTTGGATCTCGGTCTATTTGAGAGCCTTTCTTTTCATCGTAATCAAAGATCTTTTCTTTTCAATCCTTCTTTTTCCAATTAATCGAACTTTTTTGGATTTGTCCACTCTTTGAATTTTCTTTCCTTCTACGATTTTCTTCAAATCTTCAATCGATCCTTTCAATTCTTAGCAAATCACAGCAAGAACCTAAGAGCAGTTCCTATGACAATGAACAAAAATAAAAAATTTGAGCCACGTGGATGAACAAACTTTCTCCACTATGGGAAACAAGGCAAAATGAACAAATCTGATATTTTAGGGTCCCACTATTGATTTTATTAACATAAACTAATAAGAGTTGGGTCCCACTAATGATTTTATTTATATAAACTAATAAGAGTTTGGTCCAACAGATTATTTATTTAATTAATAAATACAGTAATAAAAAATAAACCATAATATTAATAATCAGGTTTTGGAGAGAGAATATGTGAGGGGCGACATTCCTTCTGACTCAAGCGACATTCCTTCTGACTCCGCGTCTATGACACGATCACGCGTCCTTACAACAGACGCGCACTGGATGTTCCGACTCAATGTTTGAACATCCATTTTTCATGTTTGTTCATTTCATAATGGGAGCAAAATAAATAAACTCTGAGTTTGTTCATTCAATAGGAATTGCCCCAAGAACATCCGTGAAAAGCCGCATCTCTTCTTTTCTTCTCTGCTAAAAATGAAATGGTCAAAGCATGGAAAGTAGAAAAGGTTGAAAAAGTGAGCCCATAGTACTTCCTCTCGGTGGAGTTCCCAGGCCAATTATGGCATTTGTTTGTCCTTGTTACTGAGATCACGGGCTTGATAGAATTTTTTAGATAATTTTTATATTTATCTAATGGGGTCTTATTTATTTTTGTTTAACCAAAAAAGGATAATAAACAAATCAGTCAAACAACACACAAATCAATCACCATCCTTTGTGCCAAAGGGAGATTGGTGAACAAAAAAGAGATCATGACTCACCTCTGTATGCGCTATATTTATTGGATTGGATCAGCCCCCACCTTTGTGATACCCTCGAGGATAAGGTAAGGATTTGATTGTCCCATTCTCTTTGGTAAAAACCAACCACATGCTCCCATGTGTTTGTTTTCTCGCTGATTCGACTTAAAGGATCTGATTCGGTCTGACTCGTCACGAGTTAGACGTTGAATCGTTTTTTTTTTTTTGAACCATTTTTTGGGACCATGGTTTTTTCGAGGGGACCATGATCTTATTAGGCCACCTTCCCTATAGTTATAAGGAGTGCTTTAAAGTATGAAAATGACTAACCTACCATTAACCTAATTTAATTTAAAACTAACTTAATAACCACCTATATATATATATATATATATAACCAGCACCTCCTCCCACCACCGCCCACCACTACCACCTCCGACCACCACCACCACCACCACCACCAACCACCACCACCTCTATATATATAACTTAATTTAAATCATTAACATATTTAATTTTTTACCTAATTAAAAACTAATCTACAACTTCTTCTTCCTCTATTCTACAATTTTTCTTCTTATCTTCTTCATCAATTTATGATCATCTAACCCTGATCATATACAAATCTAATCAAAATCATCAAATTTTTAGCATGGTCTATTCATTGAATTTTCATCGTCAATTAATCAATCTTTTATAAACAAACCTATCCATAAGTATTTTCCCACAAATCCATTACTTCTAATTCGTTTTTGATTGAAATTTTGAGCAGTAGTCATCAAAATATGGTTTAAATGGAAGTTACAGTGGCATGTTCGGTTAGGAATAGTTTAAAAAAAAACTAGTCTGCTAACCGAACATTCTGAAACCAAGAACACGATGAACACTTCGCTCATCACGAATTAATTTTTTTCTTAACCGAACTCAGAGTTAGGTTGGTTCGCAAAGAATGCTAAAACTATTTTCTAACGAACTTTACCAATATTACAAAAAAAAAAAAAAAATCAAATGTAACCGAACTGTGATATTTTTCCCATTATATTGATTTTTGATTTAACCGACCTTTGCCCACCATGTTCGGTTGGTTCGCAAAGAAGGCTAAAACTATTTTCTAACCGAACTTTACCAATATTACAAAAAAATAAAAAAATAAAAAAAAAATCCAATGTAACCGAACTGTGCTATTTTGCCCACTATGTTGAGTATCAATTTAACCGAACTCGTCCCACTATGTTCGGTTTGTTCGCAAAAACCCTTGACAAACCGAACTCTTAACTAATTGTGTGTAGTTCGATTAGATATTGGTTGGTATGAAGTTTTTGAAACAACCGAACTTTGTACACTAATGTGCAATATTATTTTACATAAGTTCTAAGTAGTCATGATTGCAAACTAACCGAACTTATAGACCCTAAAGTTCGGTTACATTTTGTCCAAACCGAACATAACACTGTAATCATATTTACAAAGTTTGGTAACATTTCCGATAACCGAACTTCAAAAAACCTCCATTATTGGAGAGTTCGGTAACCTGCGTGTTTAGAAAAACTAACCGAACTACACTTTCAAATTAGTTCGGTTACATGTTCTTCACACAAGGTAACCGAACAAGCCCAAATCTACTTAACAAATTCACATTTTCTCGGTTACATCGTTTTCATCTTGATTGGCTTTGGGTAAGAATACATTCACCATCTAAGAAATAATTCATCACTTGAATAGTCTAGCTTAGTGAACTCAAAAAAAAATTATTTTCCATGTTTTTCCTCTTCATCTTCTCTAACTTTTCTCTCTCAATAATTCTACTTCTTTTTTAAAAATCTGATTTTTTAATCTCAAATCTTTATTCAAAATCATTTTTCACTAACTAATAACACTAACTAATCATAAACCAAAAATAATCAGAGGGTAATTTAGGTATTAGCATAAATATCTAGATAAGGGGTGACCTAGATTTACTTATAATATCTTACCCAAAATAAAAGAATGGTCCCCCAAGAAAAGACTGGTCCCCAAATAATGGTTCTTTTTTGTTAATTTACGGACCTTTTTGAGTCACGGTCCAAAACACTGACTCATATTACAGTGATTTCGGTTAGATCCAGATGAATTATAAGGCTTTGTAAGGCCTCTTCCTATGCACATGCCAAAAAAATGGTGTTTGGCATGCCAAACCATTTGCGCCACTATGGGGAAACCGCTGAGCGATCGAATCCCTAGCGAGCGATATTGACAATATCGCCAGCGATAAAGACTTTATCGCTGGAGATATTATGATTATCGCTCGAAATTCACTATATCTCTGTCGATATAATCAATATCGCCACCGTTCGAGTTTCTGACGCCTATAAATACCGCAACTATAATCCCACCTCTTCTAAACTCTTCTCAATTTTTCTTCTGAAAACCTTCTGAAAACCACTGATTTTCTTTAAACTTTTGTTCTAAAACGATTATCTTAAACAGATATGGAGAGAAAAAAAAAGAAACAAAAAAGGGAAAGCATCTACTAGTACCCCCTGCAAAGGAGTAAGTTTTGTTGTGGATACAAATTATGAGTTTAATAATGTTAGACTAGTAGACGGTGAAGGTGTATTCTCTAATCACCTTTCTGATAATGAGGGGCGATGTAACGCTATACATCTAAGAGGTGGATGGACTGAGTTACGTACAATTTTTCAATTACTTCCTCCTGTTGTTCAAGAGAGAGTGAGAAGATATCCTTGGCGACATCTATATCAAATACAACCTAGAAACCACAGGACTCAAGGTGTTCAAGTTATATTAGAACGATGGTGGAAGACTACAAACACGTTCTTTTTCAAGAACTTTGAATGCGGTAAGTCAGTCTTTTCTAGTAATTTAATTTTTAGATTATGTGTTTTGTTTCATAAAATCAACAAATTTTAATTATGAATAATTATTATTAATAGGAGTTACACCGATAGATTTATACATGTTCTTAGGAATTCCATGCCAAGGGAACTTACTTCCATTTAATAGAATAAAGTGGTTATCAGAAGATAGATGGAAAGAAAGACTTCCTTTATACTAAAATGAATTAGGAGGAAATCCTACACATAGACAATTAAAAGCGTATGGGTTGAAGGTGTCTGGGTTGAAAAGTTTTTTCCAGCGTTATGTTGTAAGAATGAATGAAAACAGGGAAGCTTGTAATCAATATTTGATCCCCGACCATTTTGAGGAGCTAGAACGTCTGTTTGTATTGTGGACACTGGGCCAATGTCTGTTTTCAAATGCTAGCTCAGTAGTGTTAATTGGGTTTCTCGAAGCATTAGAAGATTTAGAGCAAGCACCAACATATGATTGGGGGACTGCGATTTTATCAGAGATTTACATTGCCCTAAGTGATAACTCGACGTGTGATAAATATAGTTTTAATGCTTTTTGGGGAGTTCTGGAGGTAAGAACCAATCTTGTTCACATTATGTATTTATTTGCCATTTTCATATGGAAAAGTTATTAACCTGCTGAATGTTATTATTTTCAGTATTGGTGGTATACATATTTTCGTGTTTCGGAACCTTGTCTTAAGAATTATACGAATGTATTTCCGATCATATAAAAGTATGATTCTGAGAATTGGGAAGCTGCACAGATTGAAGATGGTCAACATACTTCTATTGTTCATAAGATTCAGCAGTTGAGTAGAACAAGCCATAACCTTATCTCTGTGACCATATGAAGCAAGCACGAGTTCCAAGAAGAACTAGGTCAGACAATTATAGAGTTAGGCCTTAGAAGGATGGTGTTATACAACCCTATTTCTGAGAAGGGTGTTTGGTATTATGGTGAAAGACAGCTTCTTTTGTTGCAAGGGAGATCAATGATAGCTGTCAACCCTTATCCCAGTACAGATGTTTCAGCAGACGATTACTTCAAATTGATAAGATAAGGTTATCGTTGGCAAGAAGCTGATGAATTGATCCGGGAGCCGATGGACAAAAATGAGTACCTATCTTGGTTTAATACTATTTTCAAGCCAAATATTTCCATGCAACCGCAAATTTTGGGTCGGATGGATTTCCCAGCTTTAGGTAGGTTGCCACTTGACAATGAATTTCTTCCTTCCCAACCTCCACCAAAGACGGGTGACGTATTTGCATATCCTTCTCAAAGTTCATCGTCATACATGCCACCATTTTCTTGGGAAGTAAAGACTTTATCCAAAGACATCCGGAGAGATTGTTACTTATCCAATTGTTTCTAGTGCACCTACTCGGACTTATCCATACCTCGGGTCAATGCTACAGAGTTGGAGTATCAGACCCGATGTAACAATTATGATGCTCTTCTTCAGGAATTTCAGAATATGCACTTGGAACAGATGCAAATATTGAGGGAAAGCATGATGTATGACATGAGTCCCAGTGTTGGAGCTGGTAGAGGATTGAGTCCCAGTGGAAGTCAGCAAAGTCGTCAAATTCAGCAAATTTGTCGAAGTCATCAAAGTCGTGGAAGTCAGCAAAGTGGTGAAAGAAGATTGAGACGTCGTCATATGGAGGAGGTACCAGAAAGTTCAACTCAAAACATGATGTTAGAAAGTCAAGCAGTACATGGTGTTGAAGAAAACATTGGCATGGATACAACTCCTACACGTATGTTTAGTCATTTGCAAACCGACATACCGACTCGGGTGGTGGTGTGAACATGGAAGTAGTTAGGCAAACGAATCAGATACCCCAATTGCCTCAACCTCATCAAAGCATTTCAACCATTCCAAAGAACAATATCATTCACACGTATTTCAAGATTTGTATAATGTTCCCATACCCCGTACTCCCATTGCTTATAAAGGTTATGGTGATTCGATGAGAATCAACCACCAAGTCGATCTCAAACCCGGCACCTTAACTAGTTTGTTGAACAACTCTATGGATCCGTAAAATGGGGCAATTGGATCTTTGGTCCAGGGAGAAAATGGACAAGGAAATTAGTAGTTAAAATGTTTTCTTTTAGTTGAAATGTGAAATGTAATTTTGTTTTTTTAGATTAATGGAAACTATCTTTTAAATTAATATTGATTGAAACTAGATTTACATTTCATTAAAAATTCACCTTGATAGTAGCGAATTTGACCAATAAAAAAGAAAAAGAAAAGATGAATTTGAGCGAGGAGTTTCGTAGTCGATTTTGTAACACGAATAATAAATACGGCCTTACTAAGAAGTTATACCACAACTATCGTGGGTCATCCACTTTTATCTCGAGTAGGTATGTGGAAATACGCTATCATGATCCATGTTATTTCCTCCGTAGTCAAATCCACTTCGGTTATGCACTATGCATGGTGAAATGAATCTGAAGTTGGGTTGGAATTGGTTGAAATCAGGTAGGGGGAAATTGTAGCAGTTAGATGAAGATCTGATGAGCGATTATCATAGTATCGAGCGATAGCTTGACTGTCGCTGTCGATTGAATCACCATCGAACGATTTTTTGACCATCGAGTGACCGAGACTCTATCGCTCGATGGAAACTCTGTCTCCTATGCCTATATGCCAGGAAAAACATATTGGCATATGAGTTTGGCAGTTTGGCATACCCATAGTGGGTGCATATATGCCAAATACCATGTTTTGGCATGTGCATAGGAAGAGGCCTAAGCCAACGAAAAAATATCCCACCTTTGCGATCAGAGATCACCCATTATTGTACTCCCTCCTTCATTTTTTTCGCGCGTGGTGTGCAAAATTTGTCAAGATCCGAATGTAACTACTGATTTATAATACAGTGACATAGATGCGTAGGATTGTGCACAACCTACTGATAAGATCATTTGTCTTAGTCATCATCTTTGATTTGGACTCTCGGGACATTTTTATCCTCCAATTGTGTCCAAGTAGATGCCAAAGTGCCCATAAGTCGTAGAAGATAGAGGACAGGCGGTACAACTGTGGCCCTGGAGGCATGGACATATTTACTTAGCCAATCCTTATGGTTCTGCTAGACTAGTTACTAATTTTTAGATTAGAGATTGTGATTCAAAAAGGTGTTAGAGCCCAACTCGTCGTTAGGATTTCAATTAATTTTTTGTCGTCAAGATATTTTTGATATTTGATATTTGGTAAGGACTGAAGCGAGGAGGTCCCTTTATATTACCACTTTTTTGTAAAATCTAAGTGATCAATTACCACAAAAAGATTGGAAATGGTTAAAAAAAAAACCAAAAATGTCCCTCCTTTTTACCCAATTACTACAACTCTTTGTGTATCCTATCTTTTCGGGGTATAATTGGAATACAAACTTTAATATAACATATCTAAAAATCCGTGCCTTGAATTTTACAAATTTTATCTCGTTGGAAAGGTTATAAAAACCCTACGCAACGCAGTATAAACAACAATATTAAATTTAAAGTTTTTGCGAAAAATTTGGGAGGTATTTATCATTTTAAGCATAATTTTAGAAAATTAAATGTATATTCATTATGCAAACCACCACAAATGATACATACATAATACTTTATGTAGCAAATTTTTGTTTATGCATCAACTAATTTTCCGTTGCAATTAATAAAACGATGTACTCCCTCCGTTTCAAGAAAATAATACTTTCATTTTAGGCACAATTCTCGAAAATTAAATGTATAGCCATTATGCAAACCACCACAACGGATGCATAAGACATCATGCAACCATATTTTGATTTATGGATCGACTAATTTTCCGTTTGAGAAAAAGTGATACTTTCTCCCCGTTTCGGGAAAAGTGATACTTTCGCTCCGTTTCGGAAAACATGAAACTTTCGCTCTGTTTCAGAAAAAGTATTACTTTTTCTGAAACGGGGCGAAAGTATCACTTTTTCCGAAAAAGTATCACTTTTTCCGAAACGGGGAGAAAGTATCACTTTTTCCGAAACGGGGCAAAAGTATCACTTTTTCTGAACCGGGGTGAAAGTATCACTTTTTCTGAAACGGGACGAAAGTAATCGTAGACAAACCCCATCTTCAGATTCTTCTTCGGTCGGCCTTTCCACCGTGGCAACGGTCGTACTAGTATAATAATAATGTAAATAATAATAATAAAAAAGATTACCAAATTCATGTAAAATAAAATAATCTTCACCACTGGATTAGCAATACCGTATAGAAATCGACAGCCCCTAAGCTCGAAAATCCCCTTAGGTAAAAAATTTCTACTGATTTCTTATGGTGTCCTAATTAAAATTTTATTTTTGTAGAATGTATCTAAAAGTTTTGAGCAATCCTCGGTGAAATCCATAGGTTTGAGTCAAACCTTATGGACAGACAAGGTTTGAGTCAATTAATATTGACGGACTGTGTCAACTCAGTCAAGCTGGTTGGCACTGAAAATACTTTTTAGTCCTCGGCAGTAGTTAACTCTAACTCAACCATAAGTGAAATGGGTAGAGTAAACAATTCATACCCGTAAGAATCCGAATTGGTTTTCGTTCTCTTCTTTATATTTCAACCTCCCTATTCTACCATGTTCTTCTCGCTCTCACTTTCCTCTTGATCTACTTGTTTGCCTAAAAATCCATACCCTTGAGAGAAGGACGGGAATCCTCCGGGTGATGCAAAATAATTTTTCTTTTTTCACTTTTAATTATGTTTCTATTCAACGTTTGTATAGTTTCACTTCTTCTTTATTTGTCGATGAAGCTAGTTATCGAACCCTAATTTGGATTTAGCCTCCACCCTTGGAAGCATTACAAAGTATACTCTAGGGTTTATGTCACTCCAGGGGTGTCTGTTTTGTTGATATATCCTATTTTTCGACCCTTTGCTGACCTTGTGGTGAATGATCCAAATGGATTAAATAGTGTGTTTTGCTTTTGCCTGAGAAGAGATTGTTGGAGATGAAGGTCTAAATGGTGTTTGGCCGAACTAGGACATGAAGGTTAGAAAAGTGACAAGTAATAAATTGTAAGTATGCATATAGTTTGGCGTGCGTAGTAGTTATGGTGCGAATTAAGTGAGTATAGTTAGACGGGCAAGAAAGATGGATACTTGAGCTTACAAAGACAAAAATAGCTTGTTGATTCTTGGCGATACCAATGTTGGACTTAAAAATCAAATGTACATTCAACCGATACTTCTATTTTAAAATAGTGCTATCGAATTCGGTACTCCTCTGATTATTGAATTTTAACAAAATGATTCCTGGCATTAGTGTATGAAACTGTCAGTACATTAATATTGCCGTGACTCTATAATAAACTCGGACTCTTTAGTTTTCAGATATCTTGCATGATAATAGCTCTTGTTTTTATTCCTGTTTGATGCATTATGCTGGAAATCCTGGTGATGACATCTAATCATTATTATTACTTATGAATTTGTAAATGATAGCACCCTTGTTCAAGTTTGGTTACTGGCACATTTGATGTGCATTTCAATTGCTTGTATTCTTGCTGGTTGTTGCGTTGTTTGCCTTGAATTTTAGGCCCAAGTTTCTTCAGAAAATAGCAAGATGGAGTTGTAGTCCTTCTACACGTCTTGCTCTGTTGATGTTCCGGAATCATTTTGTTCGTGCTTTTAATTAGGTACTTAGATTTGTGCATTGGGCACACGAAATATATGTAGATATTTTGAAATACGCCTATAGCATGTTAACCAATATATATAAATCATCATTTTATGTAATGTACCTATCCATTATTCGGTAAGACTGGTGTAACTTAATGTGCTTGGTCATTTTGATTTATTGGAAAGTAAATCAAGTCTATTCCTTTTGTCAGTAGATGGATCCTTTGGGTTCAGATTGGTAAATTAATATGTATTAATATGTTGGTTAAGTTTTGATTGCTCAAACAAATCTAATTAACTTCGTGGGTTTCCGACGTTGTGCTTTAACATTATCAGCTGCCAATAACTTTACCTGTTTATTTCCAGGGAGCGTTAGCGGAAAGGAAAGAAATAGCTATAAAAAGGCTCTCGAAAGGGTCTATAAGAGTTTATGAATGAAGTTATAGTGATCTTAAAAATTCCAGCACCCAAATATCGTTAGTGTTGTGTGGAAGGAAACCAAGATATGCTGATAAACGAGTACATGTCTAATACAAGCTTGGATGCTTATCTTTTCAGTATGAGATTTTCTAACGATTTCAATCACTCAAGAAGTTCGGACCTAATACCTGACATCATGTTAAAACATCTTCCATACAAAATAGTAAACCTTTTTTTTTTTGTACGACCATCTGACTAAGGTACCCATTTTAATTTATACCACCAGCTGTAACAAGTTACCCGTTTTTATTCTATACAACTGCTTGAGCAGTGTACCTAATTTATTTTATATGATCATTTTTTTTCTGTGCCAGTTTATTTTATACGACTGTTTTTGTTCAATACCCAATTTATGTTATACGATCGTTTTGTTATGTACCCTATTTATATATATAGAAGATAATGTATGTTTTTGGGTAACAATTAAGGTTGCGGCATCATAAAAAATCTTATAATATAAGCTAAATTTGCTGATTTGTGACACATGAATTAAAATATGTACCGATTTGGACGGTCAAATATATTAAATACTAGATGACCGCTGCCACAGTGGGACGGCCGACCAAAAAAATTGACGCAAAACTAAATTTTGTTGGATTCTAGAAAGTCTAATTGCTGCATAATAATTTGGATACAGTCATTTCAATGTTATAGGTCGTCAACATGAGATTGTAAAACCAATTTTGAAAGTTGTAACAAGAGGAGAGCAAAAGAACACAACAAAAGTAAGAATAGAACAACAAACAATTCAATAAATCATTATACATTTTTTGCACTACAGGACTTGCAAGGCTTAAACTGCTTTGCGAATTAAATTAAAAAAAAAACAACATTAAATTACATCATTACAACACATGAAAGAAATGGCTCTTTTATGTTTATTCTATATACCAGAACCAACGCTGACATTGATAAAGTTAACAGAAGATCAGATAAATTAATGAATTCACAAGCTGGCATAGTCAAGCTTCCGGAGCGAGTTGGTCTCCGCCTGTGATTATGATTATGTCTCTGCCATATACCAGAACCAACGCTGACATTGATAAAGTTAACAGAAGATCAGATAAATTAATGAATTCATAAGATGGCATAATCAAGCTTCCGGAGCGAGTTTCAAAAGACTTGGTCTCCGCCTGTGATTATGAAGCTTATCGCACAACAAAGCCTACGGGAGGATTACATTCTCAAGCACTAAATATTTGATATCATTGCAGGAAATGTTGTATCCATTGGAGGGTTAACCAGATTGTGCTATTTTCATTCCTCGCACAAGACTTTTGTTGTTTCCCTTTCTTGCAAACAATGATGTAAACAGAAAGTGAATAAGTTCTGACAAAAATCTTACCAATTTGATGATCTATTTACATATAATATCGTACCCTAGTTAATGAATGCTAAAAAGAAGAAGAGTTAAATCATGCATATATAGTAAGAGGGACCTTAGAAAAATGATATCCTTCATGTACTGATAGTTTAAGATACAAATTGCCTTCTGCTAAAGAACCTCCATCGACCGTAATACTCTTCGTGTCGGCTAAATACCGCCTTCTAAGGCGTTTCAAGGACGTGGGTTTTTTTGTGGGAGGCTGAACTCCTTTTATCTCTAAAGTAAGGAGTTTGGGGTCCTGGTCGTTCAAATCTATGTATCTGATCACAATATTGTTTGTGTCAGCTCAGAAGTCTTCCTGCAAGATATATTGCAACGAGTTCTTAATGCCTTTTTTATACCCGGTGATTAAGGTGTGAAAGACAAAAGATTTGTTAGATACAATATTCTAGTATGCGTTATGGGGCATTTTTGTTACCATTTCCTGCATCAACTAGTCCTGCCGGCTCTGAAAGATGCATAAACCAAAGCATGCACATGTTCACCAATATAAGCATGAAATTTGAGAATCAACAACAAAGAACATAAGAGACTAGATAGTTTCCAACCTGTGATGATAGAGCAGATAAATTGCACCTGAGCACGTCCAGTCCCCACTAATGTGACCACTCTCTAACTCGTTGGGTCTAGTCTCTTGATCTCGCCATTTTGAAGATAATTTAAAATTGAATACACTCATTATTCAATTTTTACGAGAATATCATCGCTTAGTAAAGACACCTAATGTCATGATTGCCAACTAAATGAGAGGCTAATAATGCCATGGATAGTGGTCGAATTTGTATGAGAGGATCAATGCACCATAACCCTCTATTATTCAAATAGTTAAACGAACTGTTATCCAGTTTCCCAATAAAGTTAACACACAATATTTGACTCCTCGTGAACGCATTTGCTAATTTTAATATATGTAAAATGTTTGCAGTTCCTAACCAATGTTTACCTTGTGATTATAAGAATCTGCCACATAAACTTGACCATCATTTGCACATAAGACACCCAGCGGGTGCTGTAGAAGTACATCAGAACCTACTCCATCGTGATCGCCAAACTGCACAAATGTGTACAGTTAAGAATTTCGCGAGTTAGATAAACCTCACAAAACCATGATAAGAAATGGAAGACCACAGCTAAAACAAAGGTGCCTTAAATAAATTGTTTGAGAAAACCGGATCATATCCAAACAGCGCTTTGTTCCTCCTGCTGTGTCAAGTACCCTGACCGAACTACTTTCACTATCCGCAACATAAATCTCCATCTTACCCGCAGATAAATGAGGTAGAGCCTGAATTTTATAGTAGTAACAAATGATTTAAGGAGGAGACAATGATTTAATCGACACAAATTGTAAGGACTTTAGATGCAGATACAAAATCTTTGCTTAAGTGAAAGCTTGAGATCTCAATTCAATCTTCTGCGCCAAGGGAATCTTACTTCTCCAATTACACAGCTAATCATGGTCACTATTGAATCCTACTTCTCCAATTACTTGTTTAAACAGCAGAAAAATACACAAATCGAATCTACACTACAAGCACAACAAAAAATCAGAACAAAAACGACCAAAACAAATTGATGAATTCCCCACTACCTAACATGAACCTTTTAAAATTTAGCACCAAGTATAATACAGTATAGTAAATTAAGAAGTGTATCACTAAATCTTAATAGAAAGCAAAGAATTTTTGGCCATAATTTTTGATGGAATGAGGTATTTTTCAAACTTTCTACGCCATTACGCTTTCAAATTCAAAGTCGCCTTTCGTCATTTTAACGAATAGTTAGAAGGCTAGTTTATAAATTCAATACGAGGCTTTGTTATTGATGGAGACCAAAACTTGGATGGTTAAGTAGACATTTAAATCTTAGTAAAACATCTTATGACATTCAAATTCATCCACAGTTCGCATGCACGGATTGAACACCAGAAAGTAGAGGGTTTAATTAAACCAAATTTCTAGTTTTTGAAGATCATTAAAACCAATAGGACTTGGATTAGATGCTCTGGATTTTATGGCTACTAAAATGCAACGTAGTGACTAAAATTTGAGTAAGTCGCCTAAAAGTGATGTTGGATTATGCAGTTCCTCCGTAGTGACTATAAAAAAAATTGCACCTCGAAATGTAATCCTTAGTATGATAATGCAGTGTAGTTTAAAAATCAAGACTCACTTCTAAATCAATGGTATTAGATTTCATTTGGTTTCAAACCGAATCAGAGAACCAACAAATTACAAATCAAATCTGATTCCATTCAATTCTCTCACCTTCAACTATTATGAGGATATGAAGTATGAACCCAATGAATTTTAGAGGAGAAGCACGGGAATTAGGGTTTTAAAAATTAAAAAGAGGGTTAGGTTTCAAACACCAAAAAATTGCTATTACAATCAAACCTACTATCTAATATAAATGAAAAAATAAATACAAATACTTACCTATTTAGTCGGATTTGATGAATTCATATACATCCGACTCTCAATCTCTCGCAGTTACATAACAGAAGAAGAGGAGGAGAAACTCAACGAAAACCAAAGAGAAATAGGAGAGGGATAGATATAAACTACGGTACTATCCATTTCCTATCCGGGCAAACCTAAGAAACCCAAATAAAGAGTAACTATGGTTGATAACTAACTCGCTTTGAGGGCGAACTTGGATTTTTTTTTCTTCAAAACTTAGCAAATGGAAACGGACAGACTCGGTTGTCCGTTTATATAGGTTGAATGAAATGTATGCTGTATCGGTGGGAAAATCCAAAGTAGTGGATTTCGGTGAGGATTGCTCA
>JAJJWW010006764.1:0-13970 GCA_023531295.1 Papaver armeniacum
CCGATCTGCCCAAGTAGGCGCCACTTGCAGATGGCCACGCCCCATGCTGCTTGCCGGCCCTCCTCTTTCCCATTGACCAATCACGTCGCTCTAAACCCGCCACATGCACATGAGATGTGGCCACGCCCATGTTTGGCCGTCCCTCCTTTCTATCGACCAATCAGGTTGCTCTAAACCCGCCACGCGCATTAAAAGGCCAAACTATGCCAAACGGCCCCCACGCCAATTCTTTCATTAGCCAAACCGCGCCAACATGTTAATCGGCATGCCAACATGCCATTCCGCGGCAACAACATACCAACGTTCCACAACAAGTGCGGCTACATGCTAACCCACTTTTGTTCGTGGCCAAAGCCATAACAAACTCCAATTAGGGTTTTATGATCAAAACACGACTTTTGCTTCAGTGGCATTAGTCGAAACCCTAATTTCTAGTCGTGGCCCAGAATTACGCCACTTTGTCCCCACAACATGCCACGAGCCATGCGGGGCCCAGGAAACCCTAAAAATGGCGCCATGCTATGGCCACCCATGGCTATCCTTCCGCCTGTGGTTATTCCTACATTATGGCCCTGCTATAATTCCTTTGGCGCGGCTATGGAACTACATACACAAAAATATCGTCATGTCGCGTCCACATGCCACACGCGCCAATTAGGTTTTTGGCATGCCAAACCCTAATTTGGATAAAGTTGTTGCGCCAACCATGCCAAAACAACTACCTAGGGCATTAAGTATGATACGACAACTAGAGCCAATATTGTCGAAGCCATATTTGGAGCTAACACCAATATGCCGAGACATAACGACCGCAGCCACGCTGTGCGTTGTTCGCACCACTATGCCAATGGCATATGCCAATCATGCCACTATGCCACCAGCATGTGCCAAACGCGCCACTATGCCACATGCATGTGCCAAACGCGCCATTATGCCACTGACATGTTCTAATCGTGCCACTATGCCATCACCATGTGCCAACGAGGTGTGGCCATAATCAACGGTCACCTTTTCTCATAAACTGCAATCTCGGCCGTCCAACTTCGCCATGGAGGTAACCGGCCCATAATAAGTCTCAGGTTCATACGTTGTTCTCCAGTGGCAAGTCCCATGACTTGACTTGCCACGACATGATCATCCGCCACCTAGTTGGCGTACAATTAATCAGAATAATTAGGTCTTGCATACAAGACCCACTCAGCAATCTGATGCATATTTTCCACGAAAATACTCGAGACATCAAACATGTCACAAACTAGGGGATGCTCATCAGGGTATTGGTCTGGCGGTTTACGGCGTGCGGTGTGCAACACGCCCATTATAAGAAAGTGTCAGGAAAGCGGGTAGTTAGTGGCGGCAAGAAGTAGTGGGTGTAAACTAACACGTTTCCTTCATAGTGGGGACGTGGTTTCTAGCATTTACACATTGCCCACTTCTTCATCACTCAACTACTCCCACTTCCTATGAGATCAGAGTGCGTTCGATTATGACTTGTATAAATAGGTTTGTACCTATTTCGGGGACATACAACGATTTTTTGTTAACAACAACACAAGTATCCAGAAAAAACACAAAAGAAATCATTGCTTACATTCCGCAAGCCAGTTCCATATTCTGATACAAGTCATAAAACAGCCACACCTTCAGAATTAACCATTCGGGTCTCAACACCTTCTTTGCTTCCCTCCCTAAGACCAACCCTTCTCCTTCACTTTGTGACCGAAGCAAGACTGGAACGACCATTTTTTTATTTAGGCCAGGATTATACAGATTGATCCCTAGAATCTAAAGTACTCCCGTTCAGTGCATTTGTTTAGGTCTAAATTCGTTTCTCATCAACACACCCAAATTTACCAAAACCAGAAGAAAAAGTTTTTACCCCAAAACAGGTATGATTTTGAATGTTTGGTAACGCTGTAGAATTCGATCGGATTCTTCTAAAAAGGGGTTTAGTACGCATACTCGTTTGCATACTGGTCCAGGTCATGAAAATTCGTTTGCAAACCCGTATGCATACTTGCCTGTAGACATTGATATTCGGTAAACTTGTTTTGGCCGTATCTTCTTCGTCCGAACTCGGATTGACCTCATTCTTTTTGAATTCTCTTCATCTTTGAATTCTATTCAAAATGGAGATGAGAAACCTTGAATTTGGATGAGTTAAGATTGATATTTGTCCTGTCTCTTGTTTTTTAGTGTTTTGCTCCGTTTCGTCTCACTTGTTCTACTTCTCTTGGACTTGGGCACTTGGATTCTTGGAGTACTACTCTTCTAAGCTAATTTGTAGATTTTATAAGAATGTTGTTGGTGAATCACAAAGAAGGAAGTTCAAGAATGGGCAGTAGTACGCATTGTTATGGGATTCTTGAATGTTCACAATCATCCTTGTGAACTATGGTGCATGGTCGTTAATGACTTTGTATGTTCTTCTTTGTCAAGAAAATCTTTTTATACGCCTTTGGTAGCTATTCTTGGTGTAAATCCGGGCGAAAAAGATTGATTGTACCCTCTAAGGACAAATCATCTTATATGTGCATTATGAGTTTGTCTTGATACCTAGGAAACTTCTTATGAGAATTTATTCTTGTTGTTGAGAAGGATTACTAGAGTTTGGAATAGACATTATTGTGAGTAGACATAGCTATGTCCAACGATTTTGATCTTCATGATTTTAGATTTATTTATTTAAATTCTAAGTTTTTTGGAAGATGATTTTTGCAATTTTAATCTTTATGATTTTATATATTTCAAATTGTTATGGGATATGTTGTTTACTTCCGTGAACATGTGACTGTCTCATACTTTTTCAAAAGTTATCTCTATGATGTCAGTATGAATGTATTGATGGAAGATAGAATGAACTTTTGACATTACAAAAGTTAAAGCCTTTTATGTCATTGTTTTGATGGAAGAAAGGATAAAACTTTTGTGTACAAGGATTAAGCCTATTGTATGTCATTGTGCAAATAGTGATAGAAAATAGAATGAATCCTTGTCTATTCCAGCAAAGATTTGGTCGATCTCCGATCCACATTTTTGTGCATATACTGTGTTGCTCCGTAAGGTTTCTTGTGTTTGAGCATAAACGATTGAGTTGATCATTCTCTTATGATTAACTTAGTTGTTGCTCCAGAAGGTCCCTTATGTTTGAGCATGACCAACTAAATTAATCATTCTCTTTTGGTTGTTTTAGTTGTTGCTCCATAAGCTCTCTTATGTCGAGCATGACCAATTGAATTGATCACCTTTGTGTTTAATTTGGTTGTGTATTCCAATTATATTAATCGTGGGTTTTCTTTTGATTAATTTGGTTGTATTTTTCGATTGAACTAACCATGGGTTCTCTTGTGGTTATTTCAATTGAATATTTTGGACTCAAATTCATGTTTTTCATGTGATTTGATTTTGTCAAAAGAAATCCTCATTTTCTTGTAAAAGCAAGGTGGCCTTTGTTGTTCCTTCGGGGATGACATTTTATGGGGGAGAGTTCATATTGAACTTGTGCTTAATTGCCAAATCTTTGTGGGGAGTGCGGCTGTGGAATATAAGGGGTTATATTGTATCTTTATTAACTCCTTGATGAATGCATTTAGCTTCGGCTTTATGATTTCATCTAAATAAGTTGGTATGGTATTCTCTATTAGTCATGAAGTATCTCCGTGAAAATTTCATGAGTATCCCACTAGTTTTCGTACCTTTGCCAATTTATATTGACAAAAAGGGGGAGAATTAATGCGTAGTGTGATACTACAAATACATATGGTTTACGGATCATTATGTAAGGGGGAGTGGTTTTCATATTGAGATAAAGTATTGACTAAGGGGGAGTGATGAATATCACCATAGTATTGTTGTCAAAGTTGTGATACAATTGAACTTTGATGATGTGTAATAATACTATGACACTGTATAACAATGATTGAGAGCATTTTGTTTTCTCATTGTTATAGCTACGGATCTTCAACAACTATGATACTGAACTTGCAACCTTTAGGATCATGGAGTACTTGGAAGTGACGAAGATTTCGAGTCGCGTTGAAGATGCCAAGGAGATCAAGCATGTGGATGGGAAGCTATATTTTTTAGCTATTTTGTAATCCATATGTATTCATAGTTTTGTCACTAAAATTGACAAAGGGGGAGATTATTAGAGCATTGCTCGGTCGAACTCGCATGCGTTTCTATCTCAAGCATGTTTGTCAATGTTAGTGATCAAAACTATAAGTCTTGATTTCTAGCCTATTTATAGATGCCTCGGACTAGGATATAGATAGTGTAGTTGAGCTTAGATCTCTCGGCGTTCATCTCTTGAAGATAAATAACTACTAAGGGGAGCTTGTGGAACTTCTTCGACAAAAGGTATGTGGAGACTTGAACTCATCTATCACTTGGAAAGTCTATTTCTACTATCTCCTATATTAAGACATAAGTCGTGTTACGATATAGTTTTCTCTATACACATTTGAGATTTCGAGTTGAGTATATCTCGCTTATATATTTCTCGAAATATGTGTTGGTAAGATTTCACTTCAACCAAGTTCATCTTATATCATGAGAAAATTGCCGAGTAACATCTAACATGGTTTGTGTCATACAATCATTTGATGTAGGCTTGGAATGTTTCGATGATTATTATTTCAATATCTTGAAAATTTCTTTGATGCTAATAGTGTGCGAAAACGGCTATTGTCATTATAAAAGAATGTTTCAATGATTCAAATAAAGAGTTGAGGATGTAACCATCTTTGGATATAAGCATATATAGTGTGTTCGCACATTAGTGTATAAATCCATAAACCGGGAGCCAAGAGTATGCATATGTGTGTAGAATATTTGGATCTCATGGTAGCTGCTGGTCTTGATGTTAATCATTTGCCTACTCCTTTGGAAGGTGGGGATTCACGGATTTGGATGCCAGAACTCAAGGGGAACTTTACTGTAAGTTCAGCTCGAGATTTTATCCGCCAGAAGTATAATGTTTTTGCAGGCGCGTCTCTTTTATGGAGGAAGGAAGTGCATCCTACCTTAGCTGCCCAGAATTGGAAGTTTCTTCGTGGTGCTTGCGCTACTTATGACATAATCCAAAGCAGGTTTAAAATTCAGCTTGCAAGCCGTTGTAGCCTATGTGGTGTGGCGGAGGAGACTCTTGATCATGTCCTTTTCCATTGCACCTTTGTTGGCCGTGCTTGGAACTGGATTGTTGATATTTTTGATTTAATGCCTAATGCTAACCTTGTGCTATCTTGCAAAGCAGCTAAGGAAAGAAGTGATATGATCCGTGACTTTTGGATACTTGCTAACCTTGTCATCAGGTCAGAGCTTTGGGCCGTGTGAAACAAGGCAGTTTTCCAGCGTCAACAACCTAACTGGAACGTTTTCTTCAGGCGTGTTTTGAAGTTAATCCAAGAGTTTGCTGTCAGACTTAAAGGGTTCATGCGAAAAAATGCTGTTGATGTTGTTAATCTTAATTATTTCCGTGTGAATCATAAAAGAGTAAAGCCTTTTCAACCTGTTGAATGCTTTTTGGAGCCTCCGGAAGAGAATGAACTCCAACTTTGCTGTGATGGTGCGGAGAGAGGGAATCCAGGTGTTGTCGGTGCTGGTGTGGTTGCACGAGATGTGAACTGTTCAGTTCTAGGAGCTATGTCTATTGTCCTTAGAGTTACTACTAATTACTTGGCGGAACTATATGGCATTATTGTGGGTATGGAGTGGGCTGTAAGATGGGGAATGAGGCGCATTTGCATTAAGTTCGATTCCTATGGTGTTGTTGAAGCAATTTGAAGAGTGCTAATATTCCTTGGTTTGCTCGAAAAAGGTGGGTAGCAGTTTGTAGACACTATGATGCAATAAGGTTTATTCATACCTATAGGGAGGCGAATTTCTCTGCTGATTCTATGGCAAAGAGGGGTTGTCTTCTCAATGAGGAGGAAGGTTTACATTATGATGGAAGACCAATTTTTTTAATTTCAGTTGAATACCCTAATGTTGCTTATTATAGATTCAAATAGTTTATAAGTTTTTGGGGTTGCTGTGACCTCTTTTCTTGTAATTATTCTTTGTAAATTTGTTATCTATTAATACAAATTTTTGACTTATCAAAAAAAAAAAAACGAAATTGGTGAAGGAGACAAGATAAGTATGCGTACATGTACGCATACTAGCGGAAGTTTTTGAACCGAAAATATCCGCTGGGTTTGGGAATTACAAACTCCTAAACTAGTCACCTTAAGTATGCGTACAAGTACGCATACTGGCGGAAGTTTTTGAACCAAAAATTTCTGCTGAGTTTGGAAACTTAACAAACTCAAATCCGGTTGCTTAAGTACCATACCCATACGCATACTTAAGTTGGATACTTTGTCAAATCGGTTAGTTCATGGACTTAAACATTTAAATCATAAGGAATGCAATCTTTGCAAACCATGGCTATAATGTTCATGATTGATTCCAAAAGTAATCACAAACAAACTTCGTCTCATCGTTTGTGATTCCATAATAACTTGTTTCGTTAGTCGATTAAGTTTATTGTGAGGTGATTGATAATACTAGGCTGTTCTTCGGGAATATAAGTCCGGGTTATCAATTGGTTCCTGTTCACCTTGATTTATCAAAAGACGGAACAAAAACTCTTGGGTATTTCTGTGGGAGACAGATTTATTCAATCCTATAGACTTTTCTGTGTGAGACAGATTTTTCTATCAAGTCTTCGACTTTGGGTCATAGCAACTCTTAGTTGTGGGTGAGATCAGCTAAGGGAATCAAGTGCGTAGTATCCTGCTGGGATCAGAGACGTAAGGAGCGCAACTGTACCTTGAATCAGTGTGAGATTGATTAGGGTTCAACTACAGTCCAGTCCGAAGTTAATTGGTAGTAGGCTAGTGTCTGTAGCGGCTTAATACAGTGTGATGTTCAATCTGGACTAGGTCCCGGGGTTTTTCTGCATTTGCGGTTTCCTCATTAACAAAATTATGGTGTCTGTGTTATTTCTTTTCCGCATTATATTTTGTTATATAATTGAAATATCATGGGTTGTGCGTTAAGATCAATTAATTAGAATATCCAACCTTGGGTTGTTGATTTACATTGATTGACACTTGAACATTGGTCTTTGGTACCGTTCAAGTTACTCCTCTTATATTCAATCAGGGTCGTAGATTTCTATTTGCTGATTGCGGATTGAATTAAGAGTTAGAGATATTAAACTCTTTGATATACTTTATTCTAGATTGAGTCTGACTGTCTAGTTGATTCTCTAGAAAGTGTATTGAAGTATGTCCTCTCAGATTTCCAAATGAATTGTTGGGTGTGGTTGTTAGACCCCCGCATTTTCAGTTAGTAATGAAGAGAGAAATCCTACACACGTTGAATGGTGGGAAGGAAACCTTCCAAATTATTTCTGGAGACCCCACAAGATGGTGGGAAATAAAAGACTTTTTCTGATGATCTCTAAGAAAGGAATTCAACCATTATAGCAAGGATGGGAGTACTCACCACCTTCATATCCGATCGGCAGTGACGAAAGCACCACTCTCACAGCGTGCAATAGAAACGTCTTCCTTCGGCTCGTCTTCTTCATCTTCTGGGTCTTCGTCTTCGGTCTTCAACTGTTGATGATAAACTCTTGAACTTCTTAAAACTTCGACAACTTGTAACTCTTTTCTCTTCAATTTCCTTGTTGCTTGAAACTTCTATAATTTTCTTCCCTATGGCCTTATTGAACAAATAACAACCAAAATGCAAATATTTTGTTTTTTTCTTTTTTTTGCTTTTCTAATTTCATTTTTTTTTTTGATATAAAGAGAAGATTTTATTTAAAAGAAAAGTAATTTTTTTACAAGAAACTAGATGGGAGCCTAGCAACAAGTTGGGCCCCAACACCTTTTTGAATGGCTAAACCTATTCTAATGAAAAGAAAATTACCAACATTAATATTTACATCATGTCTAGCTATGTAGTTTTTCAATCTTTTCAAAAACTCAATAGTTTCAAAACCAAGTTCACCCAAGGTAGTAAAGGCTAAAGTACCAAAAATATATCCATTGGTTCTACATATATCAAGATATTTAACTTTCTTGCGCTCAACGGCTTTAGCCAAGGCGAGACCCAGTTTAAAAGCTTGCACACCACCCCCAGCAAAAGGCGAAACACCGGTCACATCAAAACAAATATCACGACCCTCCTCCCGATTGTAAACCAAGATATCCGCCGGCCTAGCATCACCACCATCACGAGATAGGAACCCAGGAGCTGGTTCAACTTTAGAAGGTACACTAGCACGATAACAAATATCCGCAAAAGTATCTCTAACAAGATCATGACGAAATTTAATACCAACCTCACTGGCACAATGAAGCGCGTGATCACCATAAACATCCATGTCCCTATTGCAGCAACTACAAGAATTGTTGGCAGCGAACAAGGGGATACCAAGTCTGTAGCAAAGCACAACACTAAATTGACGCGGCCTGATCTTCTGTCCCAAACCATCAGCGGGGATAGAAAGAAGGTAATCTTGTGCATGTGCAGTCTCGTTACACTGCCAAAGAACTAAATCTCTCGTTGACATATTAAACAGAGAGGGCATTGTCTTACACACGCTTGCAAAATACTGAACTTCCAATGTATGGATGGGGTGAGGGGCAGTAATGAGATTGCAAATTTGTGACGAATCAATACCACAAACCTGCTGGAAGCTGTCAAAAGCATTTTGATATGCTCGGCCCTTGACTTGAATGCATGATCCTTGTAGAATAGTGTCCTGTAAGTATAAAGTCTGAGAACAAGAAGCCAAATAACAATACTGCTTAGTATCAAACATAGTATAAATTCCTAGGCCACCATCTCTAATGGGTAAAGAAGCAATCCTCTGTTGTAATAAACCATAGCATGGACCATCACCATTCACCAATTTCCTCAAGTAAGTTGAAAGATTATTATCAAAAACAAGTTGAGCATCTTTCACATGACGAGGGTCAGTAGTACACAAAGTAAAGTAGAGTTTGGAAACACCTGTGCAACTTCTAAGCAACAACAATTCACTTTGTGGATCGTTTAATTTATGAACTGCCTCCATTAACTGAGTAGTCTTGTGCACTCTATCAAGAACAAGTTGGCTGCAAAAAGACGGGTCCAAACTCACAGGACCACCAAGTAGTTTAACACCCACAGATAGTCTTCCAATATCAGTTGGGAAAACACCAACTTGAGTACTCCTCTCATCGATAGAAGGCCAAAAAAGTTTTGTATTTTGTATTTTTTTCTTCTTCTTTTTGATAAAAAGATTGCAAATATAACAATAAAAATGAGATAAAATTAACATGGCCATGAAAGAAGTACTTTACCACTTGAATCTTCAGAACTTGTAATGTCTTCGTATTATAAACTTCAATAACTCTCATCTTTTGATTTTCTTCGCTCTTGTACTTAGTCTTCAACTTGGATATAGAATTCCGCTCCTCGTTTGTAAGTCTTCAACATGTATATAAAAATCTGCTCATCTTTTGCTTGTAAACCTCAAACGTCTTCAACTTTCCTTGTAGAATTTGATGTCGCTCCGCTTGTTGATGATGATGGTGTTTATATGGCGAGAGAGAGAATGATGCTAACTACAAATCAAACTACAAGAAGGTGGCTTTCATCTATATACGTCACCCTCATGATTGACAAAATTAGCACTCAAGAGATCAAAAAGTAGTGCTTCTATTGGTGGGAGGTTGGGTAGCTCACCATTCTACCCAGAATTAACGTACGGTGACACACACTCAAAAGAAAGCTCTTTTGTCAGCTACAAAGAAAATTTGGTCTGGTGCCTCTGTTGATTTGAAAATAGGTAGTCTCCACTAATGATTGATCAGCAACTCTAATAATGCATTTCTCTCTGCACCTCATTTGCCACCGACATGATTAAATCCATTATTTAACACTCTAACAAGTAAGAAATCCGAACGTAGTTCCCTAACACTTCCAACTTCAGTTATGTCGGTCAGAAATCAATATGT
Source organism: Papaver armeniacum (assembly GCA_023531295.1). Classification (NCBI taxonomy): domain Eukaryota; kingdom Viridiplantae; phylum Streptophyta; class Magnoliopsida; order Ranunculales; family Papaveraceae; genus Papaver; species Papaver armeniacum. The sequence continues at coordinate 10,002 of JAJJWW010006764.1, forward strand.
TAACATACCTAGAAGTATGCTAGTGACTCTAAAATCTCTACAATTTGGAGGTTTTATTCAAATATATACAAAAATTTTGAAAATTTTGACTCAAAAAGGCTAAAAACTCTATATGCAAAAGACTTCCCCACACTTAAACTTCACATTGTCCTCAATGTAAAACCGAAAATTCTGCATTCTGACGTAACAACAGATAAAACGCAAAATATGTACAAATTGGTAAGGAATTTGGAAAAACACCATTTCACAAAAGTTTTTCGCCTACGTCTTTTGTACAAATTTTCAAATGGGCATAGTGTTTCGATAAACGGACTGACAGTTATGGTCTCCGGACTGAACTACGTGCAGTCTGAATTTTTCTGACGAAAAGATATTCGTCATAATTTTCTTTCTAAAATAGATTCCGGACTCAATGAATTTAAACATGGGGATGAAAATATGATATGAAAACAATAAAAACAAAAAAAATAAAAGGGTTTAAAATACAAAACCTATGGGTTGCCTCCCATTTAGCTCTTGGTTTAAAGTCGCCAGCCCGACTTTCTTGTTATTGTTCATATACCAACAATCCAAAAATCTGGTAGTCTGCCCAGAAAACAATCTGCAATTCTAATAACATCTTCACACAATGATTAGTATAACACATGAATAATGAAATTGTTATAGCTTGAAAGTTTCCCCCACACTTAGTTCTTTTTTACACTCGGAAGTGGATAAAGAACATAAAATAAGGGAATTTCTATCGGTTCCTCTCGGTAAACCTGCACAATGCTAGAATCAAATACACCAAGTGGTAGATAATTAGAAGTAAAATAATCCTTAAGAATTTTAGAAGCACAAATATTCAATCCTAAGTGATGTGAATCAAAAGATTTAGAAATATGCAAAGGATTTGACAAACCTTCCACAATCTCTTGTATTACGGGATCCTCATCATTCTTAAAGAATTGCAATGAATTATAAACCTCATATGTATCATGGTACTCTATCAAACTATTTAGTCATTCTTCGTCACTTGTTGCTTCAATCAAAATCTCATCATCATTATAATCCTTGGCTAGCTCAATTGGGGGGTCTTCCACAACTTCAATCAATTTGGTTTCATTCTCAATCTCAACATCTTCAACAACCTCGTCATCGAAATCAAAATCATCTCCTAGAAAGTCTAATTCATTGGTGCAAATCCCAAAATCCTCGTTTGAGTACGTTACACCATATATAACAATAGATATGTCATACCCAATCTCCTCCTTTTCAATAGGCGAAGGATCTTTATTATGATCTGGAGTTGGAACAACTGTATCATTGTTGTTGAAAATGCAGGGGTCTAACAACCACACCCAACAATTCATTTGGCAATCTGAGAGGACTTACTCCAATACACTTTCTAGAGAATCAACTAGACAGTCAGACTCAGTCTAGAATAAAGTATATCAAAGAGTTTAATATCTCTAACTCTTAATTCAATCCGCAATGGGTGGGCAATTTTTTGTCTCTCCTAATTTTTGCTCTGGCGATTTTTAGGGTTTAGAAAAAATACAAAGTTTTTTTAGTTTTTTCACGTTTTCTCCATTGTTTGATCATCTTTGGATGGTCTACAATGGGAGAAAATCATGTTCAAAGTATTGTTAACACGACTCTTACTTTTGCTGAACTAGTTAAGGGAAATAAAAAGGTTGATACAACCTTGGTGGATTTAAGTTCTCTGCCAAACCCATCTTTTAAAGAGGGGAAACCAGCGATTGAAATACCTGAAGATTATTTCAAAGAGGGCTGTGAGATCTGGCGTTATAGCCTTATTGGGAGGCTGGATTCTAAAGGTCTTAGCTTCACTGATGTTAAGCAAAACCTTTTGCAAAGCAATGGCGATTGGGAGAAAATAGGGTTCAGTTCATACCAATGAACCGTGGCTTTTTTATTATAAAGTTATTTTTCGAAGAGGATAAAAATAGGGTTTTTCGTGATGATGCTTGGATTGTTGAACAACAAGCTCTTAGATTGATAGAATGGTATCAAGGGTTTGATGCGAATAGACAAAGAACATCTCATGCGACAGTTTGGGTATAATTTCCTGGACTTCCTTTGGAACTTTGGGTTGAAAAGACGTTGTTGTCTATGGGGAAATCTGTGGGAACTCCGATTGTGGTTGATAAAAGAACCCTAACTCATGAGTTTGGGAATTTTGTAGCGGTTTTAATCGATATTGATTTTGCTAAACATGATACTGTTTGATAGTATTCATGTTTCAGTTGGAGGGAGAAGTTTCTTTCAAGCTGTAGACATTCCTAAACATCCCAAATATTATTCTTCATGCAAGATTATTGGCCATGAGGATGAGGAGTGCAGAAAGAAGAAAAAGGCCAAACAACAAGCTGCAGAGAGTACTTCAGTTGCTTCTGATAAAAATCATGGCAAGAATGAGCGTGGTCTAATTGTTTCTAAATGGCAGCCAAAGAAGAACGGTACTGATAATACTATAGATACTCAAGGTTCAGTTGGGGTTGTTGAGACAACTGATGAAACTCTTCCACCAGTTGGAAGAGCAAATGATACTGCTGTAGAAAATACGTCCTCTACAGAAGTTGGTGAGGAAAAACGCACTGCCTTGGATCTAGCAAAAACAAAAATAGAAGCAAAGATGTAGGAGGCACGTGAAGAATTGGAGAGAATTAAGCATAAGGCTTCCTCTTCAAATCCGCTAGATAACCTAACTAGTTCTGGAGTTTTATCTCCGAACAAATTTAGTGTGTTACAAGATGAGGAAAGTTTAAAGGAGTCCAAGGAAACCACGACAAGCATAATCCAATCCAATTTGGATTCTGTTCGTGAAGACTTTGAAAGCAATAAGGACTCTGAAGTTTGCTCGGAATTCTTTTCTGGCAGTATGAAAAATATGGACTTGGGCTTGCAAGAGAACAAGGATACGGAACCACAGCCCAAGAATATTCAGTTAACCAAAGACGAACATGAGGCTCTTGGTACAATTAAAAAATTTGATATTCTACAATTTTTTTTGAAAGATGTATCTTTTCGAAAGGAGTATGTCAAGGAATTACAAGATCAATCAAAAAGAATGAAGACTCCAAAGAAGAAAGCTAAAGGAGGTAGTAAAAATTAATCTCTTTGCTAAGATGAATGTTTGCTGATTTTCTAGCAACCTTTTGTTTGCTATGTTTTTTTTCTAGAGATTTTTGGTTATTATTTTAGTTATTTATTTTTACCTCTTTGGTTTATGGGGGTAGGGGGCCTTGTGCCTCCTGCTTGTAATTCTTGTAATTACGTTTTTTGCTTAATAAACTATTGGACTTAGCAAAAAAAAATAAAATAATTTAATCCGCAATCAGCAAATAGAAATCTGCGAGCCTGATTGAATATAATAGGAGTAACTTGAACGGTACCAAAGACCAATGTTCAAGTGTCAATCAACAACCCAAGGTTGGATATTCTAATTGATTGATCTTAACGCACAACCTGTGATATTTTAATTATATAACAAAATATAATGCGGAAAAGAAATAACACAAACACCAGAATTTTGTTAACGAGGAAACCACAAATGCAGAAAAACCCCGGGACCTAGTCCAGATTGAACACCGATCGTATTAAGTCGCTTCTGACCACTAGCCTACTACTAATTAACTTCGGACTGGACTGTAGTTGAACCCTAATCAATCTTACACTGATTCAAGGTACAGTTGCGCTCCTTACATCTCTGATCCCAACAGGATACTACGCACTTGATTCCCTTAGTTGATCTCACCCACAACTAAGAGTTGATACGACCCAAAGTCGAAGACTTGATAGAAAAATCTGTCTTACACAGAAAAGTCAATAGGATTGAATAAATCTGTCTCCCACATAAATACCCAAGAGTTTTTGTTCAGTCTTTTGATAAATCAAGGTGAACAGGAACCAATTGATAACCCGGACTTATATTCCCGAAGAACAATTTTTTTTTGATCACTCTTT